>CM034146.1:673462276-673763432 GCA_019776745.2 Taxus chinensis
GAAGAAACTTACCCAACTGAAGAGGAATGGCTTGGGTATCAAGTTACGTTGCAGAAGCTCTGAGTGGCATTTTACAAAGCCACAATTTTGATATTTTGAGAATGGGGGATTTTGGGAGTCTTCTATGACCGGCACAGAGTCCCTTGGTGAGTCGCCATAACTATAGAGCTATTTTGTTCAAAATCTCTTTCAATAAATCATCCCCCTTTTTTTTTTCCCTATCTGGATTCTTTTGTTTGCTCAGATCAGAAAATCGACTAAGTATAAAGATGAATGCTGAGACTATCCATGTGTCTCGTTGGCACAATTAGTATTGTAAAAAATAGGAAGAGACATCAAGCTTGTGTGCGCTAGACACCTTATCCCAGGCCCTAAAGTTTCCTCAGCAAGGAAATAATAAGAGGAATGTTGGGATGCACAACACACTCTATCCACGTGTCTATCAGGTACATTTTGAAAATCAGGGTCCCAGGTAAAATCCTTGAGGAGCGTCCACCCGCCACGTAGCGAAGAGGAGCTTTACCGACTTGGGGAAGCGCCAACCATATAAATTAAAGACAGTCGCAAATATCTCCAACGGGTAGCTAAGATTTTGGCCCAGAAAGGAAGATCATGTAAGAGAATTGAATACCAATAGTTAAGGCTCTGGTTCTAGACATTGGGGACAGAGCCTCAAACATCTATAAGGAGGGACAACATCCCAAAAAGAAGAAGGGGAAACCTTTTTTTTGGAAAGAAAAACCAATGGAAAGACATGAGAATATTTAGTTTTGTTGTAGCTAGCCTTAGCAAGTTCCTTCATTATAAATAAATTATAATTTGTTCCTTTTCAGCCTTATGTAGGATCTTATCTATATATTAAGCTCTTGTTCTATGCATTTTAGTCTTTCTTATTCTGAATATTCTTTTGATCAAATAATATTGAGAAGTTATAGAATCCATTGTGTTATATGCCCTTAGATTTTAACTTATCTGTTATATGTGTATGTTGTGGTTTATTGCCCCTTTCACTTCCCTGTTAGAATCCAAGGTGTTGTTAAATAGGGAGATCATGATTTAACACTCTTCTAACTATTTCAAACGAACTCCCTAGAGACATCTCATTGTTGCAGGTTTATCTTGGCACATCGCCCCCGTTTAATTTTATGTTTCTTTTCAACTTTCTTTAACTTTATCTCATACATCAGAGAAGAACCAACTTGTTTAAAATCTAGAGGTCACCTTAGGGCACATGTCCGACCAACCTAAGGTTTCCTACAACTCCGACTGTCCTGTTTCCGCAAGGAAGAATGCCAACAGAAACCACAACAAATATTGTCTAATTGTTGGAGAATGATTTACCCATTCTCCTTCCATTTGATTCCATGGGCATAAGATATGCTGTGAGACTTGGATCCCTTCATGATGATGGGATATTCATGGTTGAAGTATTGGAAGAATATAAAAAGGATGATCCAACATTAATCTTCCCAAGAAACTATTGGAATCTTCACTACGATGGAACTAAGTGTTGCTTTGGCGTTTGGGCAGGTGTGATCCTTACTTCTCTAGAAGCAAAGGTCATGCCTATTGCCTTCAAACTATATTGTGAATGCACAAACAATGGAGAAAAATATGAGGCTCTCCTTCTCAGTCTCATAGTTGCCAAAAGGATGGGTGTTATTAATATTAGAGTAATGGGTGATTCGCAACTAGTTGTTTATCAAGTTTCAGAAGAATATGAGACTATGACGGAACACCTTCAGCTCTATAAAACTGCAGTGCTTAATTTGACAAAAGGTTTTGACTTCATCTTAATTGAATCCATTCCATAAGAATAAAAATTTCTTGCAAATTCCATAGCCACCTCTCCTTCTCACTTTTGTCTAAGTAAGGAGTTAGAATAAAAAATCTTCACATTTTCGGTTCATGTCGAATCTTTAGTACAAAAAGTACTGACAAACACAATCTTGACATACATTAAGGCTGAGAATAAGCTTGCAACCCTAGACTATGCATAAAATGATGAAGCTATCTTAGGGTATCTTAATGCCTACATGGATTTACATCCCTAACATCATAAGAGAGGCTTTTCTCTTGTTCCTCACTCATCCTCTTATTGTGGAGATCACACGATGGATCCTTCCTCCTCGAAAGGCATAAAAATTTATTAGTTAGAAGAGAAGGGGGAATTAGAGTTGCCTTTGGCCTTGTCTGAGTTTGAAGAGGGTAACACCTCTTTGATCAAAGGGATGATTGAAATTAATATTGGGACGGAGGAAGACCCAAAGATTCTGAAGCTAGGTTCTTCACTCACCCCTGAAGAGGTAGAGATACAGACAAAAATCCTTAAGGATCATTTGGAATCCTTTGTGTTTAACTAAAAAGAAATGACAAGAATTGCTCCTCATGTAGCAGTTCACAACTTAGTGATCAAGTCTGAGGAAAAGTCCATCAAGCAGAAGTCTATACCAATGAAGCCAAAGGTGGCGTTGATGGTCAAAGAGGAAGTAATGAAATTCCTATAGGTGGGGTTCATTAAACTAGTTGATTACTCAATGTGGGTATCCAACATCACCCCTGTTATAAAAAAGAATGAAACATTTTGTATTTGCATTGATTTTTGAGACATCAACAAAGCATGTCCCAAGGACAATTTCCCACTCCCATCCATTGATGTCATTGTTGATGCAATAGCTAGTTATGAGTTTTTGTCCCTTATGGATGGATTTTCTGGGTATAACCAAATCAGGATCTTCGAGGAAGATCAGACAAAGACTACATTCATCACTCCTCAAGGGAACCTACTGTTACACAGTCATGTCATTCGGTCTCAAGAAAGTTGGTTCCACGTACCAATGGGTAATGACTTATATATTCCATGATCTCATTCATAAAATTGTGGAATCCTACGTTGATGACCTTCTAGCTAAGGCTAGAAAATGTTGCGATCACCCCGAGGTGCTTTGCATCATCCTCTCTCATCTAATCGAATAGGGTGTTAAACTAAATCTTGAAAAATACATGTTTGGTGTGACAGGAGGGAAGTTATTGGGATACATCATCTCTTCATGAGGGATTGATGTAGGTCCAAAAAAAATTTGAGCCATACTGGAAATTATTCCACCATCGGACAAGTCGGGCATAAGGTCCTTTCTCGGAAATCTCGGTGTAATTCGAAGGTTCATTCTTGATTTGACCTTCACCATTCATCCAATAAATAATCTATTGAAAACGGATTATTACAATATTTAGACGGAAGAGTGTCATGAGGCATTTGAGTTGGTCAAATGATTCCTACTATCACCCCTTACGGTGATGCCTCCTAAATCAAATCACCCTCTTATTCTTTATTCATAGGCTACATACGTCTCATTAGATTGCATGCTATCTCAAGAGGATGATGAAAAATGAGAGTGCATTGTCTACTTTATCGTTCAAACGTTGCTCGACTATGAGACACGCTATACGCAAGAAAATAAATAATGCCTTGCTATATTTTTTGCAACGAAGCGGCTAAGACACTACATGCTTAATGAAGAAATGAGAGTCATTGTTAAGACAAACCGCTTACGAATGTTTCTAACATAGGGTTCATTATACAAGAAAGTTGGCTGCTTCATGACTCTGATGGGAGAGTTCGAGTTAACGTTTGTTAACCAAAAGTCCATCAAGGGAAAAATTATCACAAACTGGTTAGCTGACAACCCATTAGATGAAGGTGATATAGTTAATTTAGATTTCTTTAACGAATGCATATACTACGTTGAAATCAAAACCCATATTTTTGCATGTCCATGGTATACTGATATTTTTAATTTCATTGTGGACCATGCATACCCTGAAGGGGAAAAATCACAACAAAGAAGACGGCTACGCGTCATAACCACTAAAGACGTGACTATGGAACAAGTGATCTATCGCAGAGCCTTTGATGAAATATTACTCAGATGTGTTAACAAAGAAGAATATGAGAATATTCTCTTTGAATCCCATAGTGGAGTGTGTGGTGGTCAATTCAGAGGCCATGTTACCATTCACAACATACATCAGATGGGCTTTTTTTGGCTTACTTTAGAACATGACGTAGTAGAGTATGTGCGTAAGTGCCACAAATGCAAAGAGTTCTCTCATGAGATCCACATACCAGCACAGGCTCTGCAATCAATTGCAACACCATGGCCCTTTTCCACGTGGGGCCTAGATTTGATAGGGAAGTTCTCTCCCTCATCAACAGATGACCATAACTTCATAATCAAGACCAATGAATATTTCACTAAGTGGGTAGAGGTCATTCCTCTTACCAACAGTACCAGGATGTGTAATTCCTAAGTTCATTTTAAACCAAATTATCTATAGGTACGGGGTCCCATAAGTCATTATTTCTAATAATGGAATGTCTTTCAAAAATGAGGAAGTGTGTGAACTATGTGAAAAGTTAAAAATAAGTCACCACATGGCTTCTCTCTATTACCATTAGGCCAATGGATAGGCTGAGGTAACTAACAAGATGTTAAAGTCCATTCGCCTTAGAACTGTCAAGGAGAACAAATGAGATTGGCACCTAAAGCTATTTCTGTCCTTTTGGGTCTATCGAACATCGGTAAGAACGCCAACTAGGGAAACCCCCTTTTCTTTGGTATTAGGTGTAGAAGTAGTTTTTCCACTTGAAGTTGAATTACCTAGTCTCCGTATTTCACTACAAGGAATTTTGGGAGAAGAAAGCTATCGAGAAGTGTGACTCTCTTAATTAGAAAGCCTCGATGAATCTTGGCTCAATGCTGAGCAACGAAATAGTGTTTACGCTAACTGAATGGATTGATACCATAATAAGAGAGTTTACAAGCGTGAAATATGTGAGGGAGACTTGGTTTTAAGACTCGACAACAAGATAGACAATAAGACCGGTGAGGAAAGGAAGTTTAGGCCCAAGTGGTTGGGCCCATATTGAGTTATAGAAGACTATAATAGCACCTCTGTACACTAGAAGATGAAGAATTTGGTGAATCTATAACCTCTCTTCACCTAAAGAGATACTACGCATGATCCATTACTATTTCCATATGTATATTACTAGATTCTCATTGCATTAACATTGGTTTACTCATCTTGTGAAATTTATAATCAAGGCACTTATTTTCAAGTAACTCTCAAAAACTTCTACCAACCATTGAAAATATTTCAAATCATATCTCTTCACGCATTCATGATATTATCATCAACATTTATTATCACTCCATCAGTTCAACAAGACAAGAATTTTTTTTGACACTAATCCTACTAAGGCATGTAGACTTGGTTTTGTCTATGGTTTTCTTATAACATAGTTGTCTTTTCCTATAGTTAGTTCTAGAAGCCTTGATATGTCATATCTTTCCCTAGAAAAACCTATTTGATACAAAAAATAATAATAAACATTTTCACCTGGAAAGCTTGTTTTCCTATCTAGACCTTCGGTGTTGAGCCCTCACATTTTAGTGGTTGCATGGGGTTGAGGCTAGGGATAAGCTTCCCTTCCCAAAAGCACAAGTTAAAGTTAAAAAAAAGTATATACCTCAAATAAAAATCAATCAAAATTTTCATTTACACACTTCTTTAACCTACAAAACTTCAGTGTTGAGCCCTCACCTCTTACAAGTTGTGTGAGGTTAGTAAAGGAGGGAAGTGCCCTTACTCGCCTATGCCTTGTCCTTGGTGATGAGCCCATGCTTCCTACTGGTAACATTGGACAAGGTGTAGGGGGTCTTTGCAAATAAACTAATAAATTAAGAGAAATTTCAATCAAATAAAGTGCTTTGAAAATATTAAAAATCCCAAGAGAAATGGATTAGATGTGTATGTCCCAAAAGAGAGTGAAAACCTTAAAACCAGATTATGTCAATCAAGAGGCCATCTACAGATCTAAGTCAAGATAAACTTGCAAGAAATCATAATTTAGGATGTGTAGTAAGCTGTATGCAAGGTTAAGTTGTGGGTTCCCAGTTAGGTTTATGTCAAAATCCTGTCTTTCTCTCATCATTACCATCTCTATTAAAACCATACAATTTGCGTCCCTACTGGCTCTCGGTGTTGAGCCCTCGCATATTATTGGTTGCATGGGGTTAGGAGTGGAGTGAATTCATTTTATCATTATATAATTATTCATCACACATTGCCAATAAACAAAAAGAAGTACTAAAAACTACTTGAAATGCTAAAGTTTAGCATTACAATTTGTCTGTATAATCATCATATAGCAACATTACAAAACAATAAAAAGAAATCATTCTATTAGCATACATCATCCATTGCATACATTCTGAAAAGTATACAAAATAAGAAGTTCTAAGCATCTAGGGTACACATGCGAAGTAAACCACAAAACAAGTCAACTCTATGCAAAGAATAGCCGAACCAAAAAGAGGGCATCTGTATATATATCATAATAAAATTGAGTTTTGTACAATGCCATCACATGTTAGGCGTAGTCAAAATGCTCTTAATGATCCTAGAGATACAAAAAATCATATATTTTCCTCACAAAATGGAAACGAAGCAATAAAGGCTTAATGGCCTATCAATCCTTTATGGGATCCTTGAGAAGGTGCACGCTTGACTCCAGGAGTCTTGTTGCGGCTCCGACGGCATTAATGCACCAAGTGGTGTGAGTGACCGCGAGTATGGCCAGTAGCCATGGTCTCACTACGTAAATGGATCTGCCTCATACCTCGCAACCCTCGTGTTCAAAGAAATAATGGTATCTGCCACCTTCCAAGGACGGGAAAATATGTCGATATGGTGGCTAGCCTGCAAATATTGTCTTAAGTCCTCCAACAACTCTGCTCTGGTCTTCCCCGTAGGGAACAACAAGGTATCCATGCAGACCTGATGAATAAGATCTTTCCAACCCTGAGTAGTCGCTACAAAAGAAAGAAATAACGGTAAGTTAGAAAACTATAAAAACTAAAAATATAAAAAACCCTACATAGTGATTAAAATTTCTATCTAACAATTTTGGGAAAAGGGTATCTATATACTTAGATCTCCAGGCATCCACGTAGGATCAGCTGGTGTAGCTGGTGCTGCTACTGTAGGTGCCTGCTCTGCCTCCTCGCCTCTTGAGGAAATGTATCGTCCCATGAAAAACTCCTTGTCTTTATCTCCATCATGAGAAAGTGTCTCCTTAGATGCTAATGTCTCCATCTCTGTATATGCCCCCTCCTTCTCGACCATGTATCTCTTCAAGTATCATGCCACTTTGTATCATTGTCCTCCTCATCATCACCACCTCCCGCTGTGTGGGTTTCCTCAAATACCTCCTCATTAGTCTCCTCCCCCATATCTTCCTCAGTATCATAATCTCTATCGATGGGAATCTCCTACTCCTCCTCCTCATTATGAGTGTGTATAACCTCAAGAAGGAGAAATGGTGCAAGCCCTGCTGCTCAACAAATACGGACAACCCATCTCACTACAATGGGAACTCCTAAGGTCACAAATGTCTAGCCATGATCACCTGTAGGGAAGGCTCAAGACTCCTAGATAATCCTATAAACAATTGACACAGAGGGAAGAACATCAAAGTATGGTAATCCAAACAGCTGAGGAAATCTACCAAATGGGTGAGTCTCCACCCTCGATGATTTGTCAACTAACTTATTAATGGTGGCACATGCTATCACTATACTGCCATCCGCTTCCCATAATCCTACCATGTCCTAGTAGGGTATAGCATTAAAGTCATCTGTAGTCAAGGTAGCCACTGGCTAGTGTGATACCCTAGGCACTGACATCTCGGTCCACCTCGCAACCCTTGACGACCCTTGGATCCTGTACCTGTACTCCCCTCTGATAGGGTATTATCCTCTCATAAACATAACTCAGCATGAGTGTGGGATGACTAAGTGATTGCCCCGATAGTCTGACCACCCAAGTATAAAACATGGTATGTAGTGCCCAATATATGTGCCCCCTAGGCATAAGTGCACCCATATTGATCTATCTGCATCACTATCGGGTTCCCAATAATACAACTTGTCCCCGCCCTTATCCCCTATCAACCGCAAGGCCAAGATACCCATCATGGTCTACTGAGTGTAGGGATATGAGCAATGGGAATAAAAAAGGAGCCTCATACCCTGTTTGGTTCCTGGTGACACCCCATCATCCCCCAAGTAAGTGGCCCAAAGTCTGGCCATGTCTATAGATCCTGCCATTTCAAGTGTCAATCGTTGGCCAAGTATGGGAACACCGAGTATCCTATATACATCATCGAGAGTGATGGTCCACTCTTCTCTAACCCTTGGAAACCAGAAATTGTTCTAGTCCACTTCCCAATAAGAGAAGAGGTTGCACAAAATCTGACTTGTAGGTAGAATGTGAGGCACCCATGTAATCCTCCAAATCCCTGCTCAGTGTGGTGTGTCTGTCTATCTCGACCCACGTTAACTGGTCAAGTATAGTTGGTAGCCACTCACACTCTCTCTCTCTCTTGGCTCTAGCAGACATACTCCTCCTTTTGCATTCATAAAACAACAAAAGAGTGAGTCAGTAACATAGGCAAGCTCATCAAAAACATAACAAAACAAAGCAAAATCCAAAAAAATTGGTCTAAACACGTTAAATTTATTTGTTGTCCCAAAAATGATAAAACCACCACCCTATGCAGAGCGAAAAATTTTGTAACCGCCGCCTTGCTAGGGTGGAAATTCTATAACCACCACCTTGCTAGGGTGGCAAGTCTTTAACCGCCACCTTGTTAGGTTGGCGATTCTATAACCGTTGCCCTTTCAGGGTGGCGATCCTATAACTACCACCCTGCGCAGGGAAAAGGTTTTGTCAAAAACCTTCGGGCCATCCCTTAAGCCCTAAAAAATAAAAAAATGCTAAAAAAGACCATTTTGAGTGAAATAAAAGACTACCCCATGGCGCGGACCATTCTAAGACAAGAAATTTTGAAAATATCCCTCCCTAGGCTTAGATTTTCAACTTTTTATATTTTAGGTTTCAAAATGAATAACTAAGATAAACTAACCTTTATTTGCGTGGCTGGGTATCTCGGTCTTGAAGCCATGATCACCTCATCACACTAGTCGTTTCGATTGTACTCTCACTCGAAATGGACACCGTGGGCCCAGAGCTCAAAAATCACCAATAGGATATGTTCAAATGGGTTGTTTTGATATATGTATGTTATTTTTTAACTTCACTTCGAGTGTATGTGACCACAGGGCTGGATCATTGGCAAAGGTATATTCCTACCCCCACACAAATGGTAAGTCCTCTTGTCATTTTGATTTAGCGTTTATTTTTCAATATTTTATCTATCTGCACTTGAGTTCTTCTTTCGTCTTGAAAGTAGCGGGAGCTTGAACAGGTGACATTTTGGCACACGACGTGCCAGACATACTTCTAACTCCCCATTTCGGGAACACCATACTCAAACTCTACATTTTACTCTTCTTCATGGCTAAAACGCTTCTCTGAGGGGGCAATATGTACACACCCAATTTTGTAGTTTATATTTGTAGCCTAGCCTATATTACTTAGCCTCTGCATGCTTTGTCCCAACTTCCCACTTCATTTTCCATTATTTTTGGCCTTCAGTGTCAAAACTGTCACCCAGGCAGGGTGACAGTTTTGTAAACACTGCTGAAGCAAGGTGACGCTCCTATAATCGCCGCTCTGCATTGGGCGGCGGTCCTGTGTGAATTTTTCCAGAATGTTCACTCATCCTTTGTACGTGTGTAACTTAGCTCCAGTTTAATTTTTGAACGTGTTTCTTAGTCAAATCTCCTAAATTTGGGCTTGATTTTTTCATGCTTAACTCTTCTTTTACTTGTGATTGTTGATTGCAAGTTAACCATCTCTTCATGTGATGATTTGGCATCCCATTGCTACCAAGTGTGCTTGTGCACTATGCAACTAACTTTCTATAAATTAATCGCTTGTTTTCAAGCAATTGGCCAGAGAATTATTTTGTGCATCCTTGTAATTATTAATTTGCCTTCATTCTTGCTAGAAACTGCATAGCCAATCTCATCTCTATTGTGCTATCTTTCTTCCACTTGCATTGTTCCAAACTGTCAATTCAAGCTACTCATTTCTCCAGCGCTTTCCTTCTATTGTTGCAACTGCATTCCCAACCTTTGGACTCATGTGGACATGAGGAACTAAAAATATAAACTTAGGGGACCAAGTGCTACCTAACTCGATTGCCACTGTTTTGTATTCCAAGTTGGACTTGTTATTTGTTTTCCTTCATTTCTACAAATTTGTTAATTTTTAATCATATTCATTCAAATTATTCATATCAAATAGAGTAGAGAAAGTATTTTATTATTACAATCATCAAGTAATTACAATAAATTAGATCATATTAAAAAGTCTCTGTAAAAGCTCTCTTTATTATTGTCAGGGAAGTTGTAGGCGAAGAATAACTTATTTGAAGCTCTGATTTCTTCTCGTGCCACTGAGGCAGGATTGAGGGTTTGATTAGGGAGGTTTCAGCTGATTAATGGCTTTAGGTTTAGATTAACATAATTGCACAGACAATTAAATAAATCCGGTTAATTATCTGTATTAGATTTATTTATTTATATTAGAAGCTTTGTTTTTAGAATATAAAAAAAGAACCAAAAATATTTACTTTATTAGATTAGCTAATTTTATTGATTTATTCAGTTTATATCTTGGAAAACATCAAAGATATAGTGTAGATTTCCTTTGCTTAATTAGTTTACTTAACTAGAGTAATTCAATTGTATCTTGTGTGACAATTACGGGCCCTAGAGAGCCCAAGGATTACATATTCAAAACAATAGTGCCTCATCCAAATCTTTTGATATCACTAATAGACATAGATCAAGGTCTTAGAATTCATGTCTTCTAAACAGCCACAAATCCACAAATAATCAATGAACAATTAAGAGAGTTAAACATTAAGGACAACAAAGCACATGAGTTTTGGTCAAACCAACCCAACTATAGATTGTATTCAACATCCACATGACCATAAACAGACCTGAAAGAGAGAAAACATTTGGCTGTGATCTGTTAGTTCCGCAATAGGATGCAACAGACATTTTTACTGACATAGATACAAGATTACTCATACAAGTTGCTAGAACACCAGTGAGATATTCCTAGAAGATTACACAACTCCTTGTTTTGAATGTAGAAGATGACAAAGCTTATGAGTATTGGATAGTTGGAAATAGAGTTTGATCATTCCCATGACCATACAAGGACCCCAACAACCAAGAACATTTGGTAGTGATCCCACAGTCCCACAACTAAATGTCTCAAAGCTTATCACAAACATCAACACAAGTCTGCACACATTGGTTTTACGTACATCACCATTACCACCAATATCATATCACAATTGAATTCTCTAAACATGGAAGCCCAACAACCCTTGCATTTTGGAACGCTCCTACCAAACAGATTTGATTCCGTGAAGCCACACCTCTTTTGCTTGTTCCATGACCTTGTCTGGACATATTTACGAGGCTCCCATTGACTTCCCATGAATTTCACAGCCGGTAGAAATGATATCTGTAGAGCTTGATATTGATTGAAGTCTCTGCATTGCCATCCTTTCTGATCTATCCATCCGACCCATACAAGTTAGAGAGACTTTCATTGCTCTTGATGAGCATATCACATTATTCAAGTTGAAAACATTGTATTTCCTTGATAGCTTGCCCATACCATTTCACCCATATTTCTGTCATTAACCACACACACATTTCCACATCGGCTACCTCGGAACGACCTCGGGGAGTCGAGTGCAGGTGAAGGTCACGTGTCAATTTTCATCTGTACAGTTACCCATCACAATTATTTCATATAATCATGGTGATAACTCTATTGTGCAAAAATAAAATAAGGCTTCTCTAACTTTCACTCTTTAAATGGAAGATCATGTTACAAGCACAATAGCTCCCATCCTCCTTCAAAATCCTTGCTTTCTTCCTATCAAATATCTATCCACCACTCTGTTACGTCACCCATTCCACTTGAGGTGGAATTCCCTTACCAACCACACTTGTTAGGGCATCTAAATGCTTCACAAGGGCATATTAAAACCATCCACCGTATTTCCCTGTCATCCGCTTACCGATCTGCATATGTGAACTATGTTTTAAATAATTTGTACTTTGTAATAACACTTTAAAGAGGGGTAAATGTAGACACCCTAAAAATACATAGCTATTTCTAACTTATTCTTGAATTATTCATACCCTATTTACATCGCTTTGGAATTAATTAAGCTAATTCCATCCCTTTAGAATCAATTAAATTAATTCTATCATACCTTTAGAATTAATTAAATTAATTTCTACCCCCTTTAGTTAATTTAATTAAACATTTATTTAATTAAATGGTTAATTTTTCTTCTCACACCCCATAGATAATTAAATTAGTTATTTAAAATAGAAATAAACCTATTTTCTTATTCATCCTCCACTTAGACTCCACATCACTATCCTAGTCACTCCACTCCCACTCCACTTCTAAAATACTACAAAAGTGGAAGCAACAAAGCTACACGTACAACCACCTTCTTAGATGTTAACTTATTTCCGATTGCAAATTTACTACCCCTCAATGGCTATTCAATCCATTCAAATTGCTATAACCTTCTCGAGTGATATTTTAGTAACATGCATTGATGACTTCATTAACAACCTTCAACCACTCCATAACGTCTATAAAAAATAGGTCATATCCTTCACAAATAATGTTGGGAAGATTTGCAACAAACCTCTGCTAATTTGTTATTTGATATCTGCATATTGAAAAGCTTTCCTTGTGTCCAAATTTTCTTGTAGCATTGTCATTTCTTCATTTGGAGATTAATTTAAGAGCATCCATAATCCATCCATTCAAATATTGTTTGTAAGTGTAATACTTCATCAATCTTATCATTGAGGTTTACAGGAAACACTATAAGAGAGGTTTGCTTTGTGTTATTTCTTAATTCTTTTTTTTCTTGTAGCTTTCCTTGTTTACATAATGTAAGGAACAAATTCTAAACCCTTACGCCAACGGATTTGTGGCATCCCAATGTGTAATTCCTTGAAAATTTGTCTCTTCTTTGTTGGTTGGACTCAACAAAATTGTATGACCCCAACGATAAGTCTCAAAGTTTGTTGTGATCTCGCATATCCCATGAAGCCAATACATTAAATTATTATCAATATATTTATTTTGAGGTTATGTGTTTGTGACTTAATATTTTATCTATATGTTTACATGATAATGTATTCTCTTGAGGGTTGTGTGTGTAAGTGGCCTTTGAAATATGGTGGAGGGAATTAAGCATTTGGGGGATTTCAATTGGCCTTATCATCTTCGGCGACTTAACCTATTGGATCACTCTTGAATCCACTTGTATTGTGTGTACCTCATTCCACTTGTGAGAGAATTTGCTAGAAATATAATATATGGCTCAAATGCTCAAATATTTTTTGGTTCTGTCCTCGTGCTCAATCGACATGGAAATGGATTCACTCCCCTTTTCAATCATTCTCTATAGATTTCTTTACCTGGAAAATGATTCTTTTGGGAGAATTGATCTTGCTTCCTGCAATTTACAAAAAAAATTGGCACATATTGAGAACTGATAT
This sequence comes from Taxus chinensis, assembly GCA_019776745.2. Taxonomy (NCBI): domain Eukaryota; kingdom Viridiplantae; phylum Streptophyta; class Pinopsida; order Cupressales; family Taxaceae; genus Taxus; species Taxus chinensis. Next base: position 673,475,872 of record CM034146.1, read on the forward strand.
TCTATTTCATCCATGGAAATGTAGAAATAAGGTAATTTCTAATAATGTTCCTATAAATAGAATTTTATTTGTTACTAATAAAGTGGCCACTCTCTCCACTACGATGCTTCAATTTCAGAACCAGGATGAGAAAGTTTGGTTGGAGGTTGAGCACCTCCAGTGTCTTCTCAAGCATTGGGTTGTCGTTCCGTGCATGGTCATCCAGGTTCCTCTTGATGCTCCTTCTAGCCACCACCCGCCACCTTAGTTGTGCCATTCTCCCCTTCTGCCCTGGGGGCGGGGTTTTCACAGACGACGTTCCTGGAGCTGGCGGAGCCCCTCTTCTTTCCGTTAGTGGTACCATCGATCTCGACCCCCTTCCCTCTCCCATGGTGGGGTTTTTGGTCATCTTGGTGATTCTGGCATAGCAGGATGGTCTTCCCCTCAGTAGGGAAAGTTTCCATGGATGGCCCTTGCCATTTCTCCTTCTCATTTGTCTGATAATCCTAGGAAACAACAACAATAATAATAACAACAAGATGAGACTGAATGGGAGCCCATCTCTGACTTAGGTCATCTTGGTTCTGGTTGGGGTGATAAGCCGGATAGTCCTTCGCCTCCTCCACATGCCTCCATGTTTGCCACTACGGCCTAGTTTCTTGGCTCCTTGTTTTGTTCGCCCTTTTTTTTATATCGAGGTCCACAGTTTTATTGTAATTTTGATTTAATTTCCCTCTTTCGTGAGGCCTAGATAGCTCGATGTGATTGACATTATGGGATGTGATATCTTCCACCCATCTTTTGTACGATCATCGTTGTAATTATCTTGTTTCTATCAATAAAAGTGCAATTTTCAATCAAAAAATAGGAAAAAATAAGACACTTGAAATTGTCAAATGCACCCACCCCACCAGAATTAAAGATCCAATGGTCATCACATCCAAATCCCATCATCCATCGGCATCCGACTCTTTGTATTCCCTCCCCATCTCTCTCGCTCTACATTTTTCTCTTCATTTTGGTTGTGTGAACTCCTTATATTGAAATTTTAAAAACATAATGCAATTCAATTGCAACATCCCTCTTCTCTTTAGCTAGATTGTGGCCTCTGCGACATGTTAATATCTTCTCCTTTCTCTTTCTAATTCTTCGAATTGACTCTTCCCACATATTTTCAAATCGTGATAAAAGAGGAGGATTGACTATGCTAGATGCATGATCATGAGAGGCTTCCTTAGAGATATAATGTAAGAAACAAATTCTAAAGCCTTATGCCAAAGGATTTGTGTCGTCCTAATATGTAATGCCTTGAAAAGTTGTCCCTTCTTTGTTTGTTGGACTCAACAAAATTGTGTGACCCCAAATACGAGTCTCAGTGTTTGTTGTGATCTCGCATATCCCATGAAGCCAATACATTAAATTATTATCAATACAAATATTTTAATTTTATGTGTTTGTGACTTAATATTTTATCTATATGTTTACATGATAATGTATTCTCTTGAGGGTTATGTGTGTAAGTGGTCTTTGAAATATGTTGGAGGGATTTAAGCATTTGGGGGATTTCAATTGGTCTCATCAAAGAATCTTTGCTAACTTAACCTATTGGATCGCTCTTGAATCCATTTGTATTGTGTGCACCTCATTCTGCATGTGAGAGAATTTGTTATAATATTAAATATCTAAATAATTAGGTGTATACAATATAAAATTGGATTTGGAATGTTAAAAGAAATACAATTCGTTAATATAAACCAGGTTATTAATGATTAACCAAGGTTAAGGCTGGGGTAATAAAGTAATCATAGGTACCACACACGAGTGATAAACTCGGTTATCAATTTATTTGGCAGCACAGAGCAGAGCAGTTTCTACGGATGGCATACATTGGAGAGAGCAGAGCGTGTCATAGATAGTTCAGGGCTCTTCCGTTTGCTCAGATAATAGCGTATAGCAGAGGGTTAGGGTTAGGGTTAGGGTTAGGGCTAGGGCTAGGGATCTGGAGCTTCGCAGTTGAACCGATTGTAATAGAAGAGGACTGGACAATGGGGACGCAGTGTGCTTTAAAATACCCATGCCCAGCACGCGGAGGGCCAATCAGTGTCAAGGCCAACCGAAAACCTACAAAGGGTTTCAACTTCACTTCGATTTCCAAACTGGGAGGATCTCTTGGTAGAACAAAATAGCGGCACGGTGCGAGTTGCGCGTAAACAATCCGCCGGCGGCGGATGCGGCGGCGGCGGCGGAGGAGGAGGAAGAGGCGGAGTTAAGCAAACAAGGAGTGGCCATATTCTGGGACATAGAAGCGTGCGGCCTTCCCCCAATTCCAGCGCAGTCCCTCCTCACATCGTTCTAGAAAACATGGTAAAATCTCTGAGTTTGCATGGAATACGAACAGACATCACCGCTTTTAACGTTTACGGAGACGTCTCTACCAGTCTCCCGGAAACTTTTACCGAATGTTGCCGCGCGTCTGGTATTCAGATTATCAATACAGAGAATTCTCTGGAGAGAGAGCGGGCGATGTTTACGGACACGATAATTTTTGCTACGCTCAATCGTCATGCGCCCCGCTACATTGTTTTGATTTATGACCCATTAGTAACAAATTTTACCGCTGTAGCACGTTTCGGAAACCTCGGCGCTAAAATCGTGTTTGCTGTTCCCGATCCTAAAATAGCCACGCCCATGTTTAGTGAGTTTAAGCTCGTTTGGAGTTGGCCCGACATGGCCATGGGAACACTGGCAAGTGTTTATTTTGATTCAGTTGATTTATAATAAGGCACGCCATTTTACAGAGGAAATTAACATACTTTTTGCTTGTTTTGGCAGGGCCTGTTTGGGGGATGCTACTCACATTTCTACGCAGTATATGAAAGTTTCATTTTTTGTCATGGAAATCAATATGGGTGTGGGTCTGTGCTTCTCTTTTGCTGCGCAACCGTATCTGATGGGTCAGTTCAGTCTGTTTCAGGGGCGTTTAAATTTGACGGGTCGTTCAGAATAATTAGTAAAAATTACACTATTTAGTGTTTTTAACAGGTGATATTGAATAATTATAGTCACACAAAAATTGTTGAGAGACGAAGGTGGCCCTCAAATTTAACCCTGCATTTACAATGGATTGTAATGGAATGATGTGTACACTTTTATTTTCAACATTAAATGTGATGTCTATGGTGATAGTTCATTCATAATTTTCATTTTTTGTTGGGCGTTTATTGTTTTTGTCATTTCCCCCAATTTTGATATATTTATACTACATTATACATTAACATAGTTAAATAGATATATTGAGATTGATTTACGTATTTTTAATAGATGTATATAAAATATCTATATTGCTTCTAATTTACATACATATAAATATATATTATTTTAAAATTTAAGAGAGAATCAACATCATTACTAAATATATAATTAAATTTTAAAACTTTTTTTTTACGGTTTCCTATTTGAAATCAATTTTTAATAATTATGAATAAATATATTTTTATCAAATTACAACACAAATATCTATAAATTTTTAATTAAGATTAAAATGAATAAAAGGTAATCTGACTTAAGTGATCAATATTTTTCTTCCTAGCTTTAAGTTTTGAAAAAATCAATTTGTATTTTGGTGATTGATTCTCTAAAACGCTTTTAGGTGGTCAATGATTTGACTTTTCTAACTTGATGCTTCTATATATGTTTTACAATTCTTAGATTATACAACTCTTTATTAATAGATTCAAGGCAACATCACACAAATGAAAAAGTGAAGATGGGACCACAAATCACGGGTGTGCTCCAATTAACCAAGACTACACAAAATAGTGGAATCGCATGCACTCCGCATTTTAGACATGCTCAGAATGTGCATGGCAAAAATCACCCTAAAGCCCTTAATTAGCCCTTTCCAACCTGTAGGCTATGAAAAAATTACAGTAATGAAAGACAAACAATAAACGTGCCAACCTTTCAGTAACCTTTCAATGCAAACCTCAGTAGGAGAGCTTTTGAAGCTGTATAACTTTTGCAAGTGATTGATTTGTGGATGCTCTTGAATGGCCTCCAAAGATGAGTACAATTACTGTGAACAAAGTTTATTTGCAAACAATCTAGAAGGATTTGGGATAAGACAAACTTATAATTTATAGAAACAAAGACAGTTAGAAATTTGTTGAACACGGTTGAATGCACATGCTAAAAATAACATTGGAGGAAGTTGCAGCAGTGTCAGGGCATTTATGGGCAGTAAATGAATTAAATGCAAAAGCTACATCTGCAAAGGTGGTTATAGGTGCAATTCAATTGCCCCTACCTTTCTAGGATTCTAGAAATGTAGTTAATCAGGATGAGGATGTGAATTCCAAGTGGAGTCCATGAAATAAGTGGAATTAAATAACTGAATTTAATTAGTATTTAATTGTGAGGAGATAATTAACCATTTAAATAAATAAATGTTTAATTATATTAGCTTGAAGGTGTTAGGAATTGATTTAATTAATTATAAGAGAATGGTATAATTAAATTAATTTAATTTTGAGGAGATAATTAACCATTTAAATAAATAAATGTTTAATTATATTAGCTAGGAGGGTGTAGAAATTAATTTAATTAATTTCAAAGATATGTTAAAATTAAATATTTAATTCCAATGTGTAGGAATATAGCTTAGGTAATAGAATTAATGTTAATTAATTATAAAGGGGAATATCTGAATGATGGATGTGGTGAGATAAAATTAATTTATTAATTCTAATTGGATAGAAGCGGGACATAAATATGTATATTTTTTTAGGGTGTCTACACAACCCTCTTATTCAGAGAGCTAATGTAATTTATCACGCGTTTAATTTTGTTTTTTTGTAATAACTTTTTTATTAGATAATACAACACTAGGCGTACAAGATACTTCTAGTGAGGCACTAGTGGGTGAGTTGTTTTGAGTTGGGTTACCTTTTGTTTGTTATTCCTTTTTTGTGTAGTGTGTTTTGTTGGGGAATATTAAATGTGCCTTTCGCCTTGTAGGGTTGTATTTCTCTATGTCGTTGTCTACTTTCATTCATACTTTAATATAAAAAAACACACTAGCCATAAAAAAAATGGACGAAATAGAATCACAAAAAAGAGTTGTTAATAAAAAAAGTTCTAAAAGCAAGGCTTACGATTCATACTTAAGAAATAATTAGCATCACGACAAAAACAATTTGGTGACTTCATATATAACTAAATTTCAAAGCTCAATTTTTGGTTTAGCATTTGAATTTGAATTTAATTTTTTTATAATTATAAATAAATATATTTGTATCAAATTGAAACACAAAGATCACTAAAAAATTTAATTAGGCCTAAAATGAATAAACAACGTGGACTATGGCCTCTCTTTTTTTGCTTATCAAAGATAATTAAGTAATCATCTTTTCCTTAGTAGCCTTAAATGTGACAAAGACATAGATGGGTTGCAAGTAGAATATTTAAAATGGCGTGTCAAAAATACTCATGCCACATATCAAAACAATTTTCAATGGTATCATCTGGGAAGGCTTCTCGACAGATTTAACCACCAATGCCATTATTCCTCTATATAAAAGTAGAGATATTAATAATTCATCAAACAACATACTATCATGCTCAACCGCCTCCTAGGAAAGCTTTATGGTAGCATGATAGAGTAGGAAATTAACATCTAGGTAAAAAAAGAAGGGAAAAGAGAAAAAGGATAGGTATGTTTTACGCTAAAGCATTCCACTATTGACTGTTGCATCACCCATAGACACTTGCTCAAAAAAATGTGGGATACCTAAGGGGAGGAAGCTTTTTGTTGCTTTGTTGACTTTAAATAAACATTTGACTCGATTTTGTGAGGTAAACTTTGGAGAAAAATGGAAGAGCTCGGTGTGCCAAACAAATATAGAGTAATAATTCATACACTCTATGAGAGAGTCAACACCAGAGTCAGAAATGTGGGAAAGAATGCCATAATAATTTGGAAGAGTTAAAGTATGGAGAATTAGAGATAGTCCAGAATGGTGATGAAAGAAGAGATAAGTAGAAGGAAGAATACATGGATGAAACAAAACAATTGGATGAGCAAGTGGGATCTTAGTATGCAAGAGTGTCCAGACAATAAGGGGGAAATACAAAATTATGTAAGAGAAAATCAAAAAAACCATGATGAAAATCCTATATAAAAGTGGAAATAAAGTGGAAGGACAAGATGTTGATGGACCAATTGAGGACTAAAATGCATTATATCAAATATTTTAATCCCGCGTGGGAACATGATGAAAAATCCTATATAACAGTGGAAATAAAGTCGAAGGAGAAGATGTTGATGGACCAATTGAGGGCTAGCTCACATCATCTTCGGTGTGAAATTGATATGGTGGAAAATGCCCAAGGAGGAGTTAGAAAAATGAGAATATGCTTACTTTGTAACAAAGGGGGGAGGGGGGAGGTGGGAGGATGCGAGGTGAAGACAAAATGGCATTACATCATGGAGTCTGCAAACTCTAATGACATGTGTATCAAATATGAAGACACCCTGAGGGTTGACGAATTAACAAACTTGATAAGGGACGCAAGGCTTGAAAAGATGGTCATTTTTTAATCAAGATACACAATAGAAGATACAACATCAAAAAAGGGGTGGAAAGTTTGCAAGATCGATATTGCGACCCTTGTGCCTAATTTTTGTTCTAGAGTGGGGGCCCATTTCTTTCAAATTTTGGCCTCATTGACTATTTGGTCTCATGGATGTTATTAAAACAATTCATCCATTTATTATCTAAAATTATTTTAAGTGCTCAATGATTTGGATTCTCTAACTTGATGTTTCCTTAAATATTTTTCAATTCTTAAATATAGTTCACTCCATTAATAGATTCAAGGCACCAAAACAAGCTAGGTACTTGTGTATTTATAGAGGGATCAAATACAAATTAAAATATTGTTTGGCATGCACATAAACATCAAATAGGTGACAAAGTGAAGATTAAACCACAAACCATGGGTTTGCACCAATCGAATAAGGCCACACAAAACACTAGGAAATGAACTTACTTTTTTCGTTTCATTTCTTTTTGCTAGGGCTTCGTTGGTGATACAAATATCATTTGGACACAATATATGAAGGTTTCACTTTGTGCCATGGAAGAAAATGTGGGTATGGTCATGTGTTTATCCTTTGCGGTAGGGCAATATTTAACACATGATTTGATGTAAAAGGGTGTTTCAATTTTATTATTTTACTTTGTTTTATATATACAATGATTTTTTTAATGTACCTTGTGATATATATTTGTTTTGTTTTAAAAATTAGGAGAGAATTAGTATCATTATGAAAAGAATTTAATGAATTTACCTATTATAAAACTAACTTTTAAAGGTTTTTTTTTTGGTTTGGAATTTTAAGTTCATTTTTTATAAACATGATAACATGTATTTTAATCAAATTTTAACAAATATATTTGCTAAATTTTCATTAAGCCTAAAATAAATAAATCACAATGTGAACTATGTCATTTTTTCTTTTCTTATCAAAGATAATTAACCAATCCTTTTCTTACTAGCTTTGAGTGTGAAGAAAAGAATTTGTATTTTATGGTTCAATTCTCTAAAATACTATTAAATTCTCAATCATTTGAATTCTCTAACTTGATGCATCCTTAAATACATATCACTTCTTAAGTAACAAAACACTCCTTAATATAATTAAGGCACATAAATACTTATTTTCGTATAGACTTCCAACTATCATTAACATTATTATCTTCTTCTTCCTCAACCTATTTGGTTGACAAATGAAAATTTAAAGGTGGGGAAACCCATCTTGAGAAGGTATTTCCTAGGGACCAAACATACCACACGTGTAACATAGTGTTTTTTATCCATTTTAATTACTCTCTAGGAGAAATGTTTTTATGTGGTACGACCAATTGTGTCAAATAATTCTATGCAATTGCATATGATAGACAATGGTTGATGTGAGAAAGGTGAAAAGTTTCCTTATATGTGCAAGCGACAATGACCACAATACATTTGGCCATGAATTTTTGAAGGAGAGTAATAAATCAAGTGGCACCCAACTAACTGTGCATGGAACATTTCCCTAGTGGTTGAGGAGGATTTGAAGGTTCCACCTGCAATCATGGTGTTTTAGCTTGAACTTGTATGTAAAGTATTAATTAGAAAACACAAATTATTTTCTAGTCATCGAAAATTATTTATCCATTTCTAATTTATTTAAATTAGCAACATTCCTGTCTTTCCAAATGTGAAATAAAATATTTTGTAGGAAAAATATTTCAAATTTGGCTAATTTTTTCAGTCTCCACGTTCAAGTCCCCTAACAAAACTGTTTTCTAGGGGAATAATTCTCAAAAGGGTTGAAATATGACATGAATTCACTTTCAAGTAGGATGTGGATGAGTACAAAACCAAAATAAATTTTTGATCGTCTCAACTTGGGGGCTAATAGGGCAAGTGGGGTTTGAAATCCCATATACTATCATCTATCATCAATAGATAAAGCTAATAAATAATGCACCAAAGGAAATGAGATTTTTTGGGGCTCACTGATGGTGTTTCATATATTGGAAAAAAGCCTAGCCCAAGTCAAATCCTTAGACCTTAAAAACTAGTAATATTTAAATGTTTTTGCGTGAATATACTAATGTAAGTGAATTGATAACTAAGATGAGGTTTTTACTATCAGAAGACGGTTTTAATTGGTTAATTATTATATTTTTACAAGATAACATTTAAGGAAATCCCAATTTTATGAAGGCATTAATCAAGTATGGCATTTTAAATCTCACAAATAGACTCACGTCCTCACTTTTAAGATTAAACATGTCCCTAAGTGTATATTGAACCAATTGTGACACTCTGAAAAGTACGATGTCACAAATAGTCTTAGTTTCTATTTTTTAATAATGAAAGAACTTTACAAAATACAATGTATGCTAAACAAAGATGATAAAACAAGAGTGAAAGAAACTATAACAACCCACTATGATAAATCAACCATGAATGAGGGTTCTCCTATTACATTGGTCATATTTTATAAAGATTATTATTCTAAAATATTTGTAGTGTTATCTGGGGGAAAAATTTAACATTTACTATATTTAATATTTACATGTTGATGCAATGTTAAACAATGTGAAATGAAATAAAATTCTATTCATCTCTAGTTCCTTAATTAGGAGAGGTTTATGGGTGGCTAATTTCTTATGAACAAAGGAGAAATAATTGTCCAAATAGATAACACCAAAACAAACTAGCAATGACCAAGTAAAAGCTAAAACCAATATTAAAAACATGTTAATGAAATAAACTATCAACCAATTAGGGAAAAATATAAACAAAACAATTCAAATAGTATCAAGTTCCACTAACGTCTCATCATCCTTAGGCCCTACTTCCTTTCATGTCTCATTATTTCTAGCTAAATCACTGGGTACCATTTAAGATAGATATTGTTCAATTTAGTCATTCCCCCAACTAATGTTCTTGTTCCAATATCCACATGTGTATTACTGTTTTCTTCCAACTGACTAAGTAAGTGTCACATTTTGAATCCTTGAACTTGATCAAGAAAATTATCCTTTCCAATCCTTCCATATTTTTTATATAGCCATGAAGTCTTAATAGAATACTAATAAAATTGTTCTGAATAAATTACTCTAGTCTCAGGTTGAGAATACCATATTACCCAAATTAATAATTTCTTCCGCATCCAAAAAATGATGAGAAGCCGATATTAACGATGGACCTATTAATTTTTCTACCATTATTGGAGCTGTAGCCACGTCCTCTTCCTTCTCAAAGTGTTGTAGAGAAACTTGTAAAATGTTTAACACTGTCCTCATTTTTATATGTCATGAATGTACCACTCAATTCATACCGAAAATACATCCACCAATTTTGGGTTTGGATAAGATGTCTACTCAAAATATGCATCCTTCATAAAGTCTCATTCTACATCTATGATTTTTACCTCAACAAAACACAAGCAAAGAGTCTATCAATCTAGGGAGGGGTTATGTCTTGGGTATTCACTAACATCTAAGAGAAAGAAGTTACTTTCTTCATACTAGTCCTCAAGACTATTTCCATCTCATTTTTTGGTGCCGTGAGATCAATAAAGAGTTGAATATGAACAATGTACATGATAAACACTTTCATCTTAAATTCAAAAGCATAAAAGTTCATTTATCTTTCAAATAAACCATAAGATCTTGGTAGAGAACACATGCCACAACTTATTAACTATTAAATAAAATATGTACCTTGTTTTCTTCAGAATACATATACTCAAATGTAATATTAATCTATGAAATATCACATGAAAACAATTTAGACCAAGTTGCTAAAATTTCACCCTCATAAAAGAAAAATATGGACACAAAGAAAACATGCCCAATAGTTTCTAAATCACCACTTAAAGTACATAATGCTTTATTGAAACCTTTCTTAATAATAACATCACCAACATGAAGTTTATTATGTAGAAAAAACCATTTAAAATAAGACTTTTTGGGATCAAGATTGAATGAACAAACAACATCAAATTTGTACTCCCATTTATGAAAGGGATCACAAGAAAACCAATATTTACCTAAAATATTTATGAAATGGACCATAGATAAAAGGACTAAAAATTTATGAAAGAGACCACATGAAAGCCTATAGAAATGAATGAAAAACAACAACAAACATATACATACACAACACAAGACTAAAGATGGTTAACAATACTTACCTATAAGGTGTGAGTGACTGCTAACACATAATTCTCCCCAGAGACAACAACACTATGAGATAATCACTATGGGTGGATAGGGGGAAAGATAACTAAGAATATTTCTAATCCTAACTCACAATGGTAACCCAAATGCAAAAGATGAAAGCTCTAAGACTTCAAAGTTAGATGAGAAGTTTAAAATAGTATGACTAAGAGTAAATCATGTGTAAATTGTATTCAATAAAGTAGTTGTAAAGTGGTGGTACTAATTTTAAAAAATTCCAAACATATATAATCAATGCCATCGCCCATGGGAAATGGAGTCAACTATGGGAAAACAAAAAATAGGTGTCATCACCCACGAGAAATGGTTTTAGCCTTAGGGGAAGCCCAAAGATCAAAGGTTGAAAAACATGAGGAGTGGAGGCGAGAAGAAAAGTGGGGATAAATGAAAAAGGTCCAAGTTGACTGAAATCAATGATCATAACATGAAACAAGAAGAAGTAGGTGGACATAGTGGGACAAGTGGACATAATGAGTATAATGTGTGATCAAAGGGAAGAAATGCGACATGTATGTGATGACTAAGGATAAAAACAACATATCTCAAATGATGTGGTCTAGCCCACATGACCAATTATAATTACACCCCAATCCTAAAAGGCCCATTAAAGGACCTACTCAAGAAAAGAATGCATTAAGAACCCATGCACAAAATAAGTTGTTATAAAGTCTCACGGAGGGTCACGTGGTGACACAAATTCTATGGAAGGTGTTGTTTTTTAATTGGGAATATGTAATTAGGAGAAAATGGGAACCGCATGCCAAGGAAAATTTAGCTAGTGAAAAATTCCATAAATATATTCGAAATGTAGATCGGTTCAAGGTAAAGGCTAGTTTGGGAGAATTTGAAATACCAATGTTATTAGGGTAAATTTTTAATTCATGTAAAATTTTTCATAGGATGCTAAAGTGGATGGGATTGGTCATGCTAGGATGACCATTTTAGTAGGGATGATGATGTTTTCTTGAAGGGGAATATCCACCATTGTCGATGACATTATATCAATAGGGTTGATGACATAGGAGAAGTGGTATTTTTCTAGTATTCGATGAAATCTTGCTATTATGGATGATGTAGTAGATATTTTAGGATTTTTGATGGTTTGAAATGTTTTTGAGATGAAATTTGGTTATGGATTTGGATTGAGATCTAATGCATAATTATTTTTTGATGGTTTGCAGGTGTCACAGAGGATTCAAATATAGAGATATGTAGATGTGGCATGGTTACTAAAGTGACTAAGGAGGTTTTCCACACATCACATAAAACAATTTACAAGGCCTCACATTTGGAGGCATTATGTTTATAGTGTGGGTCTCGTTATATATGGACTTGATTAAGATGTTTTTGATCCAATAGGAATTTAGGTCTAAAACATTTATGTGAAGGGCCGATGGACAAATTGTAGAGGCTACAACGACATGCCATTCTAGGAATAGTGATTCATAGAATCTACTTATTTTTTGAAGTACTTATGGATATAGGAAAGAGAAGAGAACTTGGTTTATGGTCCATTAGTAGTGATGAGTATCACTCAGAAAAACTAATGATTAGGTTGAGTGTCATATATGATGCATTGGTTTTGATATTTAGAAGGTTATCATTGGTATATTTTTGGCACGAATCTTATGTAATAAGGAAGATGGAGTAGTATCAATTTTTATTCTAGTGACATGTAGAGATGCTTTGGAGACTGTTATTTAGTTTAGTTAGGGCACAACCATATGGGTGCAGCTATTTCACAATTTTTAGATGATTCGAGTAAGAAAATAGTTTATAGTAGGGCCCATCATAATTTTTGCAACTTAGATATATGAGTGGTTCCTGATGTATAAGCCTATGGGTACACCACTACAGGTAGTAGGAGATGCCTCAAGGATTTTAAAATAGGAGATAGGACCAAAAATAAGGCTAGTAGTAGGAATTAGGATTTTCTATATGTTATAGAGGAGTAGGTAGTGTAGTAGGAATTATGATTTTCTATATGTTATAGAGGACCAGGTAGTGTGGGAGCCTTACAAAGGGACAATGGACTAGTGGCCTAACCGAACTGACTATAGTAGTGGCAAAGGGGAACTTGGAGTTTACAAGGTTACTATGTATGGTGGGAAAATATGTACATAATGGAATATATTTCCTTTGTAATTTTGGTGTTTGGATCATGTGGTGACCCCATCTCTCCTAGGGTATTAAAAGAGACATGATAGAGAGAAAGGAGGTAGTGTGGAGCCAATGGTAGGATTACTGCAATTGTGGCCACATTGAGTGATGTGTACCCCACAACCATGTGATAGGAGACGAATGGGGGGAGAAGGATGTGTAGAAGGACCTAAAATAGTGTATATTATGGACATACCTGAGTGATAAGGTGTCGAGGAGGAGAGAGTAGAGAGGCCTCAGGGATTACATTGTGAGTGGTGACTATTGAGGTCTAGAAGATGCTATTTATAAGATACATATGCCTAGATAGTGGTGTACATAATGAGATTACCATTGTAGAGACTAAAGGAAATGAGGATAAAACTGATGATATTAGTATCTCAAGATAGATAGAGATGGTTAGTTGGGGCCCACTGAATGAGATAGGAGGATACAAACACAATATAGGGAGGTAAAATAGATGGAGATGTCATGGTGGAGCATCATGAAGAGCAAGGTGAGCCTTAGAGTTAGATAGCATATATTTGAGATTTGTATAAATGTTGAAAAATGTATAATATATACATGGATCATTTTTTAGATCGTATCATATATGAGTGATGATTGTTAATTGATGGAGTACACCACGAGATTGTGGATGATGTCTTGTATTTGAATAATGTGAATGTGATGATGGATCTAGTGTTAGTGACAACTATAGATTCCATGGATGACTTTAGAATCATGGGATAAGAATTTCATCAGGTACAAGGCATAAAGATTACTCAGTAGTGATGAGTGTAGGAGATATGAAATCCTTAGTGTAGGGCCTTATACAAGCATAACTAACGCTAGTGTGCGAGCAAGAAATGAGACTATTTGATGCATAGGAAAGACATAATGTCATACAGTAGATGTGACCCATATTACAAACTTAAAGGTTTGGGTGGTTAGAGTGGAGGGAGAGGATTTATGGGCTCAGTCTAAAGCCACATCTTTGGCATAATCTCTATGTGTGACTAGTTAGACACCATAAACTTAAAGAATTATACAACCTCCATCTGAGGGAGGATATATTTGAGGGATGATTGATTGTATTATTATTTGATATATATGATAATGCATAAAATGATTAATTATGATATATATGAGATATTATTATTTTGTAGATATTGTGTGTTGATGTTGATGCATGATCAATTTTATGATTTCAATTTATTATATATGTAAAATCATTGGATATTTATGACTAAGCAAAATGAAATGATAGAAGTTTTTCTCTTTGTGATTGATAAAGTATATATTGTAGATAAGATAGATTGGGATGGGGAATGATGATAGGGCCAACCCAACCAATGATGGATAAACCCAAAAAGGAGATGAGAAAAAAGTGGTGACCATAGTATCCAAAATGATAATCCATGAATGTGTAAACCCAAGTTGGAAGTATAAATATCAAGAAATAAATATGAAGTAACAAAGTATCTAACATAGGGAGAAATGGACGCATAAACCCAAGCAATATGGATGAACCTAAGCAAGAGATAGATAAGAATACAAAAGAAAGTAGGAAGCATTGAACATATAAACCTAAGTGGGAATGATGAACCCAAGAGGAAGTTAGATATGAATTACCAAAGTATCCATGATAGAAAACGATGTCCATATAAAGCCAAATGAAATGAATGAACCCAACCCAGAGATAATAAATCAAGTAAAAATGTATCAATGTTGATGCGTGAATGATTCGCATGCATCATTCATAATGTAATTTATGTTGCGAAGGATTTACTATAAAGTATGAATCATGAGGTATTCATGGTTATCTTGGATGATGTTGATACCTTGATTTACTTTTGATCGTGTGGAAAAGAGAGAATTGTTGATCATGACAAAGATCCATGTAACGACATCATGATGGATATCATCAAGGGAGGGATGTGGGGATAATGATTAGAACTAGAGGATGGAATTGAACGATGTGAGGAGGGGGATTTAGATTGATAATTACATACATGAGTCAAAGGTTCTTGGGCTTCTAAATTTTTAGAAAGAAACTGACAAGTGGAATTTGTATGTTAAAAATGTTGATGAAAATAGAAGAATGACATATGAAAATAATACCATGAGGCATTCTTGGTTTGTATCAATTTAATTTTGAATTTAATTCCTTCACATGCCATTTATAGACTCTATAATTAGAAACATCATGTCTAGGAGCCTCGTTCCATGCACAACATGAATCAACCGTGGGTGGACAAGGAGCCATAATGGAAATAGAAACTCAAGGTGATTTTGTAGAAGGTAGAGGTATAGTGGTATATAGAGAAACAAGAGGGATAGGAGAGGGAGATTCCATAAGAGGTATTATTGAAGGGAAAACTGAAGGAGAAGTTTTACAACTCACCCATTAGATCACTAATGAGAGGAGTGTAGTTCATCAAATCATTCTCGGAATCACAGTTATAATAGATATGTTTATCACCTTTATGATCATCATCCTCTGAATGGAAGGTATGATGATACTATTTCATAGAGATGGTTATAATATTGATGTTATGAATAAAGGTACAATATAAAGTGTCAAGATAATTATCAATTTTCACATTCTTATCTTGGGCATAACATACGAGGAAGGGGTTGTTGAGAGAGTAGTCATCATTTTAGTAAGATGTAGTGATATCAATACTATACGAATAGCTTATAGTAGTAGTTTCGATGAGATTCTTGAAATGAGGATGTTGAGTGTTAGTGATGGTGATAGGGATATAATTATAATACTTCTTCTTTAATCATGGACATAAGGAGAGAGGTAATAAGGTAATAATGGTATCAGGAAGATCATAGGAGTGAATTCAAAGGTTAATATCATCGATTCTATGATCATTAAAATTAATAAGGTTTTGCAGAGTATGGCCCATGACCCCAGGATGACCAATGTAGCCATGAATATATCGAATTGTTCTGTAAGGATAAATTATGGAACCTCTTTCATATTAAAGAGGTTTTCACTTCTAATGGAGATGAGAACACTTCACGTAATTATCAAGAGCACAAATCACAAAGAAAATCAAGTACAAAAAAGACAATAGTGTGTCTATAATAGTCATAGATAAGAAAGAAGGGGTACATATAGGAGTGTTGTGTAGTTCATGTGCATGACACATGTACATGACCCTATTGACCTATTCAAATATGACCTATTCTCACCAAGTGAGATGACTAACCATATAGGTGGACAAAAAATGTCAAATGATGACGATCAAGTCATATACACCAACACCCCCTTCATCGAAGATGAGGTAGAGGTCATGGAAAATCTAAATTGAAAGAGAAATCCTCTAGAAAACTAAGAAAAATGTGTTCAATGGGGCCTGTCTACTAATCTTAATAAGGTGCCCATATGCAAATAAATTCTTCTTGGAAGAAGAAGAAGAGAAAAAAGGGTCTAAAAAACTAGGCCTGATGAGGTACCCATGTATAAGAAAATATTAAAAGGTGGAGTGAAAATAACAAACCCAGTGGGAAAAAAACTCCCCCCAAAAGAGAGATAAACTCACTCAAGAAGACTTGAGAAGAAGGAGAAGACATGGGTCCCAAAAACATGGCCTTATAAGGTACCTAAATAAAATCATATTGTAGAGTAGAGAGATAAAGAAGAGAGAACAAGAAGGTCCTCTTAGAAGTGTGTCAATGATGTTGTCCTCCACGCCAAGACTGAAGAGAATCCACCTGCATCGAATAATGTTCCTTCCCTTGGGAAGTATAGAAAATGTAGTGCCCACTTCCCTTTGACACTTTTAGACATTGATCTTGATACTTTTGATCTCATTTTAGACATTACTATGTTTTGATTTAGTATGATGTGTAGATGTTAGATCATGGATTATTATGGTTTTGGATTCAGTTAGCATGCATGATGATTATTAGAGACATTCTTATATGTGGATGATGATATACTGTTTAACATGGACTGATTATAGATGTTGATTTAGACATGGGACATTGGATATTATGGGTAAATCTAATATAGAGATTAATGGATGATGATATAGTTGCTAATTAAATTTAAATGATGATGTTGAATTCTTGATATTGTTGTGATTTGTAATTGATATTTATAGGTTCTTTATATCATTTTGGATTTTTTGATATGGCCATGAGGCTGAAGGAGATATTGTTGTTTTGCAGGTTAAAATATCACAACAATGTTAGGGGACTGGAAACTAACCATATTAAAATTCTGGGTGAACTCAATGAGGTCACCATGGCAACTGTTATTGTTTGAGTGTTGTGTATGTTAGGGATTCTGATGGGGGGAATCACCTTTAAAATGTGACCAAGAGATTTCATGTATTGCTTTAATGTCTTTTTCTTTTTGTAATGTTTGCATGTGTTTAATTGTGATGTGTTGCCCCTTTCATTAGTTAATTAATTGGGTTTATGTTGTGAATAACCATGTGTTAAATAAATAAATCATTATGTTAAAAGAATGTAATAAATGAAGTTATTGTTATTAATGCATGTTGTAAGAGTGTGTAAGAAACATGTAAGAAAATGTAAGAGATGTGAAAGATTGTGTAAGACAGATTTTGGAGTGTAAGACACTTCACCCTCTCAGGAATTCAAAATTGTTCCTTGAGGGCTACATTTTGAGGCGTGTGGGACAAGTTAAACTTGTCCCACACCTCTTAAAGTTAGCCACCAACCATCCCTATGGTTTTGGATTCAAAATTAGAATTTTTAAATGTATTTTGAAATGACTATGTGTAAGTTTTAATTGCACTTCCCTTACAAGTTTTTAATTCAGTCCTTGTTGAAGTATGGGTTAAATTGGAGTGTGTAAATTGATTGTCATTTTCATTTATTGTGATTAAGTTGTGATGTTGAATTTTTATTTTGGGGTCGAGGAAGAATGATGTGGCATCCCACATGGAATCCACATCATCCTCTCCTCTCCCTCTCCTTTAAAATTCGAATTATTCTGTTGTTTATGGTTGTTGAAACTTTATTCTTTCCTCTTAGGTCGAATTTTTATTGCTGTTTGGAGTCTTGCTTGTGGATGGAGTTGGAGATTCATTTGCATGCTTGAGTGTTACTGATTTTGGGGCTGCATTTTAGTCTTTGAAGAGCTTTCTATTTTGGGAATGTCGACATTAAAATTTTCCTCCGTAATTTCTATTTTATTATGTATGTATTAGGAATATGATGTTGTTAAGTATGATTAGTAGTGGCATTTGATAGAAGATAACGACTGCCATCAGTACGGTGCCGCCAATAAAGTAGAGTATGGTAACAGTCAAAGTACAATAGGAATGTTGTGGTAAAAAGTAAATATTTGTCGTAAGTGGTCCGGTAATGTTAAAATGTCAAAGTTGGGGTAAGTAGAGAAGTAGGGTCTACATGATTAGAAATTAGAAATATTATATTTGTAATAAGGACAAAGAGTGATGTCATAAATATTTTGTGTATTTTATTTGTGGAAAAGTCTAAAAATGTGGAACCCATGTGAAATGATAAGGTTTATCTTATCTTAAAAGATAAGCTTACATGTACATATAAGAGTTAAGGTATGGAATATGATTTGTCAGAGTAGATTTCTTATCCTATCTTAGAGATAATATGGATAAGCCTAGAAGTTCTATAAATAAAGAGGCCACCCCCCTCATTTAGCATAGAAGGAAGTAGTGAGAAATATTGTATGAGTAAGTGTGTAAAGGAAGCCATCATTTTGAAGGTGTGTTAAAGAAGCCATTAAGAGGTGTAATTGTGAAGTTTCTCCCATAGTTATTGTTGGAAGGAAAGTGAAGTCAGTAACACTTGAAGTACCTCATGGGTGAGATTGTAACAATTTCATGTTGATATTATAATTTACACTAATATTTTAGATTTATCATCATTCCTTCTTATCATAGTCTATGGTATTCTTGTGTTATGTTTGTTGTTGTGTTTCCAGATTCCATCCACCAAACTAAAATCTGTGCATTAGTAAATAATCATAGCACGAGGAGTTCCTGGTAAAGAATTATCATAGTGCCAAATTGGTGATGACATTTTAGTTCCTTTGTTGGGACCATTCCTCATTGGTGGATTTTCTGGAGAGATATTCCCACTTAGTCAGAAAACATTTGGAGGGTAACCTTGTTTTTACTATGCATAGTAGTTACCATGGTAAAGTCACTTTTTGTCGTGAATAGTATTTACCACAGTAAAGTCACTTTTTACCGTGAATAGTATTTACTGCAGTAACTTCACTTTTTATTATGAATAGTGTTTACCACAGTAAAGTTAGTTTTTACCGCAGTAAGTCAAGTTTTACCATAGTTTACCATGGTCATTTCTATTTTCTATTATAGCGATTCCAATTATTTGTGCACATAAGTCTTGTTGATTGTACTTGTGGGTTGGTATTTCACTGTGGTTACTTTTGAAAATGGGGAAGATTCCTATTTTTTCAGCCCAATCTAATGAAGATGCTTCCTCTTTCATTCAAGAGTTTAAACGATCTTGTATTTGTAATGGCCTTATAAGAAGGGAACAATGGACTGAATTTTTTCCTACCTTTTTGGATGGTTCAGCCCTTAGGTGGTTTGAAACACTAGGTGATAATGTGAAAAACTCATGGGATTTATTAACTGAAAGTTTTCTTGAAGAATTTGGTGAACAATAGAAATATGCAGATCTCATGATTGATATCACAAAGCTATCCCAAGGAGAGAAGGAGAAGATAAGGGATTATCATGCTCATGTTCTAGAGCTAAGGAGGAAGCTCGATGCCCAGATCTGGAAGGAAGGATTAGCAGATGGGTTGATGAATGGCATGGATAATCTCCTCTGTAAGCACTTCATTCTTGGGATGAAGCCAGAGATCAGACAATGAGTGAAGTATGACTACCCAGCTACCATTGAACAAGCAAAGAGATTTGCAAGAAGGCAAGAAGAAAGCATGGAAGAGGAGCCCAAAGAAATTATTGCTAAAGTAGAGCCTACACCAGCACCTTTGGTCCAGAATCCACAACCACTCTCGGTGAGCACAAATATTTCTCCTAGTACATCTACTGAGTATGAAGATCTGCTCAAGAAGATGGGTCAGTTAACTATTAATCTTCTTCAAGGAAAAGAATTTAGTTCTCAGGGAGGAGATAGAGGTCCAAAAAGAAATATTTCTGAAGTTGTATGTTATGGTTGTCATAAAAAGGGTCATTATAAGTATAATTGTCCGGATAGAGCTTCTACATCTGGTACAAGAGATAATGATAAAGGAAAAAGAACCTGTGAATTCTTTTGATGTAGTAGATAAGAGCATAAATAATGAAGTAGATGTGTTTGTAACAAAAAGAAAGAAAGAAAAAGATAACCAAGATGGAAATGATCCTAAGAAGATGAAAGGAGAAACTAGTAAGAAACATAGGAGAAGAAAGTTGGGTGTGTAGGATTTTTCTAATTTCACAGGGACAAGGACCATACTCCATCTTAGAAGATCTGTCCAAAAGGCCTGCAAATATTACATATGGTCAACCCTTGGCTATGTCTTCTGAGAAGAGGTAGGAGCTGCGAAGTGGACTCAATACTCGACGAAAGAAGGAGGTTGAGGTCCCTATTTTGGAGGCAGAAGGAAGATCCCTACGCTCCACAAGCTGAGGTATTATGTAATGGTATTTCAATTCATGATGTCTTAGTTGATGGAGGTGCTGCAGTTAATGTAATGACTGAGTCTGTAATGAATATGTTGGGTTTAAAAATTGATCGCCCCTCAACACTTATGTTAAGGTCATTAAATAAGGGAAAAACTAAACCAGAAGGTGTAGTTTCAAATGTGGCAATATCTGTTATGGGTGTTGTATGTGTGGTAGAATTTCAGGTGATGAAAAATGGTACTGTTGCGTACCCAATGTTGTTGGGAAGACCATGGCTAAGGAGAGTTCATGCAAGAAACTACTGGAATGAAGGCTTCATGACACTTGGACGTGGTAGAGAGAGGGTGAAGATAAACATGATCCCTCGCATCATAAGACAGAACCTGTGGATTCAAGTGATGAAATTGATGATTGGACATCCTCTGATTACTCTAGTACCAGTGAAGTGGACACAGAAGATGAAGAAAGTGAGGTTGATGTTTCGGTCATGGATATCCTTCCAGTCACACCGACTCATGAACCCATAAAATTATCTGAAGAAGAAATTGATGATCGTCTCCAACAAATAAAGATTGGTGATGCTGTGATGGAGAGTGAGAAGGAATCCTACCTCCAGCTCTTTCGAAGGTACATACACCTATTCACTTTTGATTACAAGGAACTCCATCAAGTAAGTTGGGTAGAACATTCTATTGAGCTGGTAGATGGTGCTAAGCCCATAAAGTAAATGCCATATAGAATGAATCCTAATTTTTCCAAGACTGTAAAAGAAGAAATAGATAAGTTGCTTGATGCAAGATTCATATTTGCTATGGAGAATCTAGAATGGGTTTCTCCCATTGTGATCTCAATAAAAAAGAATGGGAAGCTACGCATTTGTGTTGATTATAGGAAGCTCAATAAGGCAACAAAGAAGGATCATTACCCTCTTCCATTCTCAGATCAGATCTTGGATGAAGTAGCTGGCCACGAGTGCTATAGTTTTGTTGATGGATATAGTGGATACAACCAAGTTTGTATAGCAGAGAAAGATCAGCTGAAGACCATGTTCACCACTCCTTGGGGAATTTTTGCTTATAGAGTTATGCCTTTTGGGTTGTGTAATGCTCTGGCAAATGTTCTAATTTGATGAATAGGGTGTTTCAAACCCTACATTGGGAACTTCATCAGAGTATTTCTGGATGATTTTTGCATCTATGGGAGCAAGATGGACCACCTGCACCAGATGGAGACAACATTTCAAAGGTTATATGAAGCACAAGCCTCACTAAACCCTACAAAGTGTGTCTTTGGATGTTCTAAAGGTGTTTTGTTAGGGCATGTTGTATCCAGAGATGGTATTGGTACTGATTGTGATAAAGTTTCAAAAATCAAAGAGTTACCATTTCCTATGAATAGAAGTAAGTTGAGATCATTTTTAGGCCATGTGGGTTACTATAGAAGGTTCATCAAGAATTTCTCAAAGATTACACATCCACTAACCCAGTTCTTGAAGAAGGATGTTACTTATGAACCAGGAAATAAGGTGCATGAAGCTTTTAAACAACTGAAGGAAGCCCTGGTGTCTTCACCTGTTTTAAAGAATCCAGATTGGAGCAAGCCATTTCATTGTGTATACTGATGCCTCAGATGCATCACTAGGAAGTACTCTGAGCCAAAAGGATGAAAATGGGAATGATCATCTAGTTTACTTTGGGAGTAGACAAATGAGAAGTGCTGAGGTAAATTATACTATAACTGAAAAAGAGGCTCTAGCTATCATTTTTGCTGTAAAGAAGTTTAGAAATTACTTGCTAGGGTAGAAATTTATAGTTGTAATAGATCATCAGGCTCTAAAATATATTGTAAATAAGCCTAACCCATTAGGGAGGATAGCAAGATGGATAATTTTGCTACAATAATTTGAATTTGATATTATAGATAGGCCAGGAAAGAAGCATGTCAATGCAGATGCACTCTCTCGAGCCTATGATGGTTTAGGTTCATCTTGTGATGATGATGATTTCCCAGATGCAACATTGTTATCCCTTGACACAATCCTAGTGAATACATAGATATTTGGAATTATCTGAATGAATTCAAGTTTCCTGATGGTGCCAATGCAAAGACTAAGATGAAGATTACTCAAGCCAGTCATCCATATTCTATTCTGCATGGAGTATTATTTTGAATAGGACCTGATGGACAGTACAAGAGGACAGTTGGACGTGATCAAGGGAAGGAGCTGATAGAATAATTCCACAATGGTACATGTGGAGGACACTTCTCTGGAAAACTTATAGCAAGAAGGATCTTGGATGCAGGTTATCACTGGCCCACTCTTTTTTAGAGATTGTTATAATTATTGTAAGACATGTGATATTTTTCAAACACATGGTAATCAGTAAGAATTTATCAGCTCCATTATGCCCTATTCTTCCACTTGATCCCTTTGAAAAGTGGGGAATAGACATTGTAGGTCCACTTCCAACTACCCCATGCCAAAATAAGTATATTGTAGTTGCCACAGATTATTTAACCAAGTGGGTTGAAGCTAGGCCATTGAAAACAACTTCCATGGATGAAGTGGCAAGGTTCATATATGAACGCATTGTCACCAGATTTGGTTGTCCATTAGAAATTGTAACAGATCAAGGAAGTCACTTCATTAATGAGGTGGTAGAAGCCCTAGTCAACAAGTTTTCTATTAAGCACAGGAAGGAAACAACATACAAGCCAAACATAAATGGACAGGTGGAACGAATTTTTTTTGTGTTGTGTCAAATTCTAGCAAAAGATGCAGCCTTGCAGGTACATAAGTGGGATAAAAGGATTCATGCAACATTGTGGGCATATAGGGCAACATCAAAGTCAGCAACATGATACTCCCCATTTCAGTTGGCTTATGGCATTGATCCAGTTATTCCTATTGAGTTTGATATTCCCACTGTGAGAGTTATGAAAAATGAAAGGATGGATGAAAGTGATTCAGTAAAAGAAAGGTTGGTGCATCTTCATTTGCTAGAGGAAATGAGGGAAATAGCGAAGGATACAAGCTATAAGAAGAAAATGAAGCAGAAGGAATACTTTGATCAAAAGATCCATTGGTCTCCATTTCATGTGAATGACTTGGTTCTAGTATATGATTCTAGATACAAAAAAAGAAGACAAAGAAAATTTTCTTCCTAAATGGATGGGGCCCTACAAAATAGCAGCTGTGCATGAAAATGGTACATATCGACTGGAGGAATTGGATGGCACTCCCATTACAAAATGGGTCAACCACGACAAGTTAAAGATTTTCCAAGCACCAGAATAGTCTACTCTGAGGACGGAGTAGAAGCTAGGAAGGGGGAAAATGTAAACATTAAAATTTTCCTCCGTAATTTCTATTTTATTATGTATGTATTAGGAATAGGATGTTGTTAAGTATGATTAGTAGTGGCATCTAATAGAAGATAACGGCACCGTCAGTACAGTGCCGCTAATAAAGTAGAGTATGGTAACAGTCAAAGTACAATATGAATGTTGTGGTAAAAAGTAAATATTTGTCGTAAGTGGTCCGGTAATGTTAAAATGTCAAAGTTGGGGTAAGTAGAGAAGTAGGGTCTACATGATTAGGAATTAGAAATATTATATTTGTAATAAGGAAAAAGAGTGATGTCATAAATATTTTGTGTATTTTATTTGTGGAAAAGTCTAAAAATGTGGAACCCATGTGAAATGATAAGGTTTATCTTATCTTAAAAGATAAGCTTACATGTACAGATAAGAGTTAAGGTATGGAATATGATTTCGTCAGAGTGGATTTCTTATCCTATCTTAGAGATAAGATGGATAAGCCTGAAGTTCTATAAATAAAGAGGCCACCCCCCTCATTTAGCATAGAAGGAAGTAGTGAGAAATATTGTATGAGAAAGTGTGTAAAGGAAGCCATATTTTGAAGGTGTGTTAAAGAAGCCATTAAGAGGTGTAATTGTGATTTTTCTCCCATAGTTATTGGTGGAAGGCAAGTGAAGTCAGTAACACTTGAAGTAACTCATGGGTGAGATTGTAGCAATTTCATGTTAATATTATAATTTACACTGATATTTCAGATTTATCATCATTCCTTCTTATCATAGTCTATGGTATTCTTGTGTTCTATTTGTTGTTGTGTTTCCAATATTCCATCCACCAAACTAAAAGTTGTGCATTAGTAAATAATCATAGCACAAGGAGTTCCCGGTAAAGAATTATCATAGTGCCAGATTGGTTGATGACAGGAATAAACTCCATTATAGAGGTAGGATCTTGGCCTTTTTAAATGTTATTTTCTCTTTCCTTGAATGTTTAAATGGTGAATGTGCCTTGTATTCTTGGCTGGTTGGGTAGACTGTTTAGGAAAAGGTTTAGGAGAAGGCTACGGGGATTTCATATGGGGGGGCATAAGGGATTGCTAATGAAACTTATTTTATTGTGGAGGGAGCTTTGGATTGGGATCCACCTAGGAAAAGAAACTGCTTTCATTTCTTACTCTTGGGGGGGCATAAGGGAGAGACTTTGGAGGGGCATAAGGAGGGGTTGGGAGATATAAGGTTTATGGGATTTTATATGTTTATTAGCGGTATGATTTAGGTGGATGCCTAATTCCAAATAGGGAGGCATAAGTAGTTTCCCCATAGTTCTTGCTCTTGATGGCTTTCTTGATCAAGCCCATGTGTTGTGTGAATGATTCTTATTGCAGTTGTGAACTGTTGTCTTTGTTTGGACTGTGTATTTTGTTGTATTATGCATGTGAAAAGAATGTTACTTATTTGTTATAGAATCCTTTTTTGCCATGTGTTGATAGTGCATCCCTCTATTTTGATATGGTTGGGGCTCTGGGGGCAAATGGGGAAGGATGGCTTATCCTTTCCCATTAGATTGTCTTGGTTGGGTGGAGAGTGTTGCCTTTCCCCCTTCCTTGTTGTGATCAAGATGAAAATATGAAGAAAATAGTAGGTTGTTATTTTGGAGCGAGAATGAAAATATAGTTTGAAAGTCCTTTTACGTTTGAGAAAATTAATTTTATATCCTTCCAAATTTGAAGTGGATGAATTGTATTATTATTTGTAATGATGATGTTACCTCGTATTGATGAGGAAATATTGAGATCTGATTTGTGAAATCTAAAGAGTTATTTTATCTATTATCTGTTTTGAGAAAGAATGTCATACAACTTGTAAATTGCACATTGAGATCAAAAGGAAGGATGAAGTTGTAATGTTGTCTGTTTTGAATCAATAAAGGAATTGCATTCCACTTTCTCAAACTTGCATTGTTGTAGTGGAATGTAATTGTTGTTGTATTATATGCAGTCTCTGTTTGGAAAGAAGAATACATGGAGGAAGGAAATAACAGTCTTTTGATCCCTTTGAAATGAGTTATAAAAATTGGAAATCAACTTTTCTATATTGGTTGTAAATGAATGACTGAAATCAATCGAATAGCCTTAGATCAGATTTGAAAGTGCTTTCCCATATTTGAAGGATAAAAATTGACTCAATAAAATTGTTAAGTGAATGATCTCTCCGTTCATTATCCAAATATGGCAATTAAGTTAATCAAATAAATGTACAATTCAAATTTACCACTTGTAATAAGGAATTGAAACAATATAAACTTAGTTAAATATTATACCCTAATGAACTACAATTTTTCGACCTCACCACCTAAGAAAGACCTTCCAGAACTTTACAAAATCAAATTTCAGAACTTACTCAATCCATTTTTTGTCATAAGTTGGAAAATATATAAAATTGCAACTCAATCAAAAATTTGAATCTTTGAAACCACTCTCAAACCTACCCTAGATCTAGTCTCCATGTCCAATTGACATGTTGAGAAGAATAAAATAAAAATTTGAACAAAATTTTATAAGTTGGAAAAATTGCCAGTTTTGCCTTACAAAACCCTGCAGATTGTTTTCCTTATAATTGACCGTCACAAACTTCATCAAAATCAAAATTGATAATCTCCTATGACAAATAGGACTTCGAGAGAATTTCCATAGAAAGTCCTTGTTTTCCCAAATCTGAGCTTCCTATCAAAAGTTATGGCCATTTGAATTTTTACTTAAATTTGGTCATTCAAAAAATAAAATAAATCTAACTCTTAACTTTAAATTTTGACTTTGGAAAAATTTCTCCAAAAATTCCTGTGGCCCCGCCACCCCTGCAACCAATCAGATGTTGCCACGTGGCACTTTGGAGGTGGACCCATTTTGAAACTTAGTTTTTTGAAAAATTTGACCTTGGGAAAAAATTTTCCCATTTTTCGCCGTAACCCCGCAGTACCCGCAGCCAGTCACATGTCTGACACGTGGCTTGTCGGGCAACACACGTGGAAGAAAATTGAAAACTTAACCTTTTTAGACACTTTGGAAAAATTTTCCTTTTTTCTCCATGCCCCCATCACCCCTGCAGCCAATCACGTGCTGACACGTTGTCATTTGATGGACAGCATGGCGGAGTCGCGCAAGATTCAAATTTATGCCTTTAAAACTTTGATTTTTGGTTTTCAAAAGTCGTTAAATTCTCCTCCGGCCTCCATGCCGGACCCGCGTCCAATCATATGATGACATGTGGTAGTTTGGTTTTCAATGATGGAGAGTATTGGAGGTAAATTTTCCTTTGGAAATTTTAACCTTTTTGGTCCTTCCGTCAAAATTTCCCAAGTTTTTCTCGTTGGTCCGCCGAACCCGCTACCAATCACGTGATGACATTTGGTAGTTTGGGCCTCAGAGGGAGCGTGGAGCTACTTTTGGCTTTGAGATTTTAATCTTTTAAAATATCAATTTTTATTTTTTCTCCATTGGTCCGCGGGACCCACGACCAATGGAAGGTTGACATGTGGCATGGATGGAAGCCACGTGGCATAGTATTTCTTTCCTCAGGCGGATGCGGGTGCAAAATTTCCTCCCTTGCACTTTTAGTTTGAAAATTTCCAAATCTTCCGCCAGACTCCGCACTAGTTTCGGCTTTCCCATGCACCAATCCCTGAGTGACACAAGGCATCATGATGTCATCTGGTGTGACGAATGGACCATTTCAGCCCTTTTCTACGTTTTTG
The DNA here is from genome assembly GCA_019776745.2 of Taxus chinensis. Taxonomy (NCBI): domain Eukaryota; kingdom Viridiplantae; phylum Streptophyta; class Pinopsida; order Cupressales; family Taxaceae; genus Taxus; species Taxus chinensis. Next base: position 673,503,500 of record CM034146.1, read on the forward strand.
GCGAATTGAGAGTTAAAGTCTCAACCCTGCTCCGTTGGCCCACCGATCTCTCCAACCAACCAAGGTGCACGAAACATGTCTCCCTCACCAGACTTGCATGGTGTGCGTGGAGGTGATTTGCACTTTTACGCGACAAAGAAGGGAAAATCTGCAAATTCTTTCTTCCTTACCCCACCAACCCGCTGCTTGGCGAAAATTTTCCTTCCTAAGTCCGCAGACTCTCCCAAGGAAAAATTTCTCCCCTAAAGTCCGCTGGCCCATAACTTGAAAAATATAATGAGTTAGGAGGACTTATTTATATGGTTGGAAAGGTGAGAAAATTTCCTATCAAATGGGCATGATTTAGGAAAGTTTTGATGAATCTAAGTGTGTGAAAAATCAAGTTAAACCCTGTAGTCCATGTTAGAGCAGGGTTGAGTGAGAATTTACCCTCCTAACCTAAGTGATGAATCTAACCTCTTGTTTTGACCTTGTGCTTGTTATTAATGGTTGCTAGAAGAGTTTTGTTTTGTAAAGCCAATTTTGATATTTAAACTTAAGCTTGTTTGTGCTAACTATGGTCTTGTAACGCAGTTGTTGACCTTTTAAACAAAAAAATATATTCCATAATTTTCCTAGCTAATCCTAGTTTGTTTCTTAGGTCTCAAGTGGTAGTTCAAAGTGGGAATTACACTTGGTATCAGAGCAGTGGTTCAAAATCTTGGACCATTGGGCACACTAGAAAAATTTGGGACTTGAAATTTTAAAACTAGCACACCCTTTTAATCTAGAAAACAAAACTGTTTGAAAATTGTACATGATAGTAAACTTATAAACTGAAGAATGCTTTAAGTAACGAACTAAGTTTCATTTTTTTTTTGTACAAGAGGTGTAGACAAGATGAGGAGTATTTTCACATAGACCTAGATCTACCACCTCCGAATCAGGCTATGGCTGCCATCCTGTCATAGATATTATAGACCGTTCAGTAGGAGGGCATACAGGAAGACATGATAGAGTTACTTCCATTGAGGGACATGCACCTCCTCCACCCTGTGAGGAACATGGAGGAGATAATTTAAATGGAGAGTCAGCTAGAGTAGAGTCACCTTTGAGGGGACATGGTGACCGAGTTTCGGCACACAGAGAGAGGTCTCGGAGCCCTAAGCTTGGGGACAGGTAGACAAAGAGGCCTAGTGGCCGTCAGACCATAGCTACGGATCACATCAGAGAGATCCTAAAGCTTAGGCCATCACATTATTCAGGTGACACAAGGGGATTTCAAACAGAGGCCTGGCTAGCGAGCTTGAGCGGTTACTTCAAGTTTTTTCCTTGTTCTAACAACATGAAGGATCATGTTGTGATCCATCTACTGAGGGATGGAGTTGGAGTATGGTGGCGGACAGAGGAGTAGAAGCTCCATGTTGTTTTTGAGATAGTCACCTGGGAGATATTTGAGGAGAGATTCAGGAGCAGATATTTGTCATGGAGATTCATACAACAGAGGATCAATGAGTTCCATGACCTCCGACAGGCATCCCTTATAGTGGCAGAGTAAGAGAGTAAGTTTTTGAATCTACTCCAGTACGTAGAGTATATGCAGCATGCACAGGTGTGGATCCATAGGTTCATCTGGGTCCTTAATCTAGACATTGGTGGTGCAGTTTGGATCCACTTCCTGCAGCCTTTAGCAAAGGCCGTTGGGAAGACCTACATAACAGAGGAGACTCAGGGGAAGACCTAGTAGGCTAGAGAGTGAGTCAGGAGCCGCATACAGTAGATGTAGGATGGTAGATTGAGGGGGTTAGTTCATCCTCCTCGTGGTTGTCAACATTATTTACAGTCATCCTTTAGACCCTAGTAGCAACAACAGTCCCACCCACCATATAGGCCTCCATAGAGAGCTAATGCACAGAGAGGTCAGAGTATGGGGCCTCCTCCCAGTAGTCACATCAGGACACAGGGTGGACCTAGGGCTCATTCTGTAGGAGCTTGATAGCAAAGGCCACAGGAGACCATAGCTAGATAATCAGACTATCCATAGCACCTACTTCTAGGACACCTTCTGGTGGTGCTACTCCTTGAAGAGGATCAGGAGGTTGTTTCAAATGTAGAGTTACAGGACACTTTTGGAGAGACTACCCTCATAACCCTAACAAGGGTAAGGCACCAATCTCAGAGCCGATAGTTGGTGATATGGGAAATAGACACAACATTTATGTAGCAGTTGAGAACTATGCCAAGCTGAGCACCAGAGCACGGTTATTGAGACTATAGATAGTATTGGTGGTGTTCCTACCTCCATATTGTTTGACTCTGGTTCTTCTGATTCATTTATTGCACCATCCTTAGTAGAGCAATGCGGTCTTGTAACAGTTAGGTAGGGTCATTGTTGGGATGTGGAGATGGCTTCGGGAGCCAAGGTCTCTATAGACTTCTTAGTCAAGGAATGTGTTGTTGATTTGGGACCTTTCACCACCACTTTAGATCTCTGTATTCTTCCTTTGGGCTTGCATGGAGTCATCTTAAGTATGGATTGTTATCACAAGACTATATCTCGTGCAAATGACCTAGGAGTTGAGTCTATGATTTTAGGGGTCAAGAGACCTGTTTCTATTTACACCATCTCTGCTATGCAGCTCAAGTGGTGTGTGCGATGGAGTTGTCAGATGTATGCTGTTACAGTCAGTGATTGGTCAGAGGATGGGTCTAGTGGACCATTGTTAGATGATCATCCCATTCTGAGAGAGTTTTCAGTTGTATTTTTAGGAGAGATACCGGGGATGCCACCCCCACGTGAGATTGATTTTCATATAGATCTATTTCTAGGAGCAAAGCCTATCTCTTGAGCACCTTATCGGATGACCACCCTGGAGCTCTGTGAGCTCAAGCTACAGCTAAAGGGCCTTTTTGAGAAAGGCCTTATCTGTCCTAGTGTATCCCCTTGGGGTGCACCGGTGATTTTTGTTTTTAAGAAGGATGGATCCTTATAGTTGTGTATCGATTACCACCAACTGAATAAGGTAACGATCAAGAATTATTATCCCCTTCTACGTATTGATGACTTGTTTGATTAGATGAAGGGAGCCATGATGTTCTCTAAGATTGATATCAAGTTAGGCTACCATCAGTTGAGGATTACAGAGGATAGACATTCATAAGACTAGTTTTTGTATGAGATATGGGCACTACGAGTTCACTGTGGTGCCTTTTGGTTTGACAAATGCCCCCGCAGTGTTTATGAGTTTGATGAATGGGGTATTCAGGACCTTCTTAGATCACTTCGTGCTCATATTCCTTCATGATATTTTGATTTACTCACATATGAGTGAGGAGCACGAGGGGAACCTTCGTAAGTTTCTTATTTGTCTTCGTGAGTAGCAGCTTTATGGGAACTTGGAGAAGTGTGCTTTGCTTTCAGTCAGAGGTGCAGTACCTGGGTCATATGATCTCTGGGGAAGGTATTGCATAGTTGATGCTTTCAAGATTAGAGACATTATGGATTGGCTAGCACCCACTACTGTGACAGAGGTGCTCAGCTTCATGGGGTTAGCAAGTTACTACAGGATGTTTTTTCAAGACTTCTCTCAGATAGCACACCCCATCACTTCCCTTTAGCGGAAAGGGAAGAAGTTTTTTTGGTCAGACAGGTGTGAGCTGGCCTTCAGGACACTGAAGGAATGGCTCACTACAACACCTATTCTTGCAGTACCAGATCCTCATGGTGATTTATTTATATGCACGGATGATTCATTGGCAGGCCTTGGAGGTGTACTGATGTAGGAGGGAAGAGTAGTGGCCTTTTAGTTTCACAAAGTCAAGGATTATGAGCTTAATTATCTGACTCATGATCTTGAGCTTACAGTAGTTGTGCACGATTTGGTTTGATGGAGGCATTTTCTTCTTTTTCGGAGATTTACACTTATGAGAGATCACTTGAGTCTTTGGCACCTCTTCACATAGCCTAATCTAAATGCTTGTCAGAGGTGTTGGATGGAGTTGCTTTGTGAGTATGACATGGAGATAGAGAATGTGAAGGGGAAGGAGAATGTTGTTGTAGATGCTCTAAGTAGATGGAGACATGTGATTATGGCCACTTCAGTGAGTACAGATTTGCGGAGCAAGGATTATTCAGCAACTTCCTCTTGACAACTTCTACATTGTCAGTTCGAGCAGAGATTAAGTCCTAGAGACCCCTTGAGGGGAATTTTGATGGTTTCTCACTAGAGGTAGATGGTTTTCTTAAGCACAGGGGTCAGATTTATGTTCCCAAATATGGAGGCTTCAGGTAGGACATCTTGACAGAGGCATATCGGTGCATCCTATTCAGCCCATCCTGGGGTGAAGAAGATGCACACTACCTTGAGAAAGTTTTACCACTAGAGAGGAATTCGTAGGGATGTGGCTCAATTTGTGTCACACTTGTTTAGAGTACCAGAAAGTGAAGGCTGAGCATCAACATCTAGTTGGCCTTCTCTTTCCTCATGTTATACTGGAGTGGAAATGGGACACCATTTCCATGGATTTCATTGTTGGGCTACTGATGTCGAGATATCACCATGAATGCCATCATGGTCACGGTTGATAAATTGACAAAAGTGGCTCACTTTTCTCTGGTGAAGACCACTTATGTAGCTAGTGAAGTGGCACATGTCTACTTGGATGAGATTTTCAGGTTACAGGGGGATTCGTATAGAAGATCATTTGGTGGCTGCGATCCTTTGTACACTTCCCATTTCTGGACTACCATGTAGTATGTCCTCAGGACGAGGATTAATTTCAGCATAGCTTATCACCTTGAGACTAATGGACAGACCAAGAGGGTGAATTGGATTTTTGAGGACATGCTCAAGATGTACGTGATGGATCACCAGGTGAGATGGGAGGAGTATCTGTACCTGGTGGGGTTTTCCTACAATAATAGTTTTCAGATTTCTATAGGCATGGCTCCTTTTCAGGCCTTATATGGTAGGGAGTGCAGGACACCCCTTAGCTTAGGAAAGGTTGGAGGATAGAGTATCTCTTGGACTATCCCTTTTATAGGACATGGAGTAGTAGGTAGTGTTGATCAGGCAGAGATTGCAAGAGGCTCAGGATAGGCAGAAGAAGTACACTGATCAGCATAGGACCGAACGTATTTTTGATGTGGGCAGAGAAGGTGTTCCTTTGTGTTATAACACATAAGAGCCATATCCATTATGGAAAAGGTTCTAAGTTAGTTCTTCGTGAAATTTTGAGATCTTAGAGCATATCAGCCCTTTGGCTTACCGTCTAGCATTTCCACCCAGCTTGTCTCACTACATGATGTGTTTCACACTTCTTAGGATACATTACAGATCCTTCTCATGTTGATTGGACTCTTTGTAGGTACAAGGATCAAGGGCAGGTGATGGTGGAGGCCCATCTATATCATAGATCGTAGGACCCCAGGCCTTCGAGGAAGAGAGATTGATCAGGTATGTATAGTGACAGATGTTAGCCACTTGGCAGGATGCCATGTTACGAGTGCATTTTATTTTTTCTAGTGACTTCTAGGGACAAATTTGAGTTGATGTAGTGCTCACTTCCCTTTGGCACTTTTTAGATACTGATCTTGATACTGTTGATCTCATTTATGGACATTACTATGCTTTGATTTATTATGATGTGTAGATGTTAGACCATGGATTATTATGGATCTTGATTCAGTTGTTATGCATGATGATTATTAGAGACATTATTATATGTGGATGATGATATACTGTTTGACATGGACTGATTATAGATGTTGATTTAGACATGTGACATTGGATATTATGGGTAAATCTAATATAGAGATTATTGGATGATGATATAGTTGTTAATTAAATTTAAATGATGATGTTGAATTCTTGATATTGTTGTGATTTGTAATTGATCTTATATGTTGTTTATATCATTTTGGATGTTCTGATATGGCCATGAGGCCGAAGGAGGTATTGTTATTTTGCAGGTTAAAATATCACAACAATTGTCGGGGGACTGGAGACTAACCATATTAAAATTCTGGATGAACTCAATGAGGTCACCATGGCAATTGTTATTGTTTGAGTGTTGTGTTTGTTAGGGATTCCCATGGGGGGAATCACCTTTAAAATGTGACCAAGGGATTTCATGTATTGCTTTAATGTGTTTTCCTTTTTGTAATGTTTGCATGTGTTTAATTGTGATGTGTTACCCCTTTCATTAGTTGTTAATTTGATTGGGTTTATGTTGTAAATAACCATGTGTTAAATAAATAAATCATTATGTCAAAAGAATGTAATAAATGAAGTTGTTGATATTAATGCATGTTGTAAGAGTGTGTAAGAAACATGTAAGAAGATGTAAGAGATGTGAAAGATTGTGTAAGTAGATTTTGGAGTGTAAGACACTTCATCCTCTTAGGAATTCGAATTTGTCCTTGAGGGCTACATTTTGAGGCTTGTGGGACAAGTTAAACTTGTCCCACACCTCTTAAAATTAGCCACCAACCATACCTATGGTTTGGGAGTCAAAATTAGACTTTTTAAATGTATTTTGAAATGACTATGTGTAAGTTTTAATTGCACTTCCCTTACAAGTTTTTATTTCAGTCCTTGTTGGGGTATGGGTTAATTTGGAGTGTGTAAGTTGATTGTCATTTTCATTTATTGTGATTAAGTTGTGATGTTGAATTTTTATTTTTGGGGTTGAGGAAGAATGATGTGGCATCCCACATGGAATCCACATCATCCTCTCCTCTCCCTCTCCTTTAAAATTGAATTCTTCTCTTGTTTATGGTTGTTGAAACTTTCTTCTTTCCTCTTGGGTCGAATTTTTATTGTTGTTTGGAGTCTTGCTTGTGGAAGGAGATTGGAGATTCATTTGCATGCTTGTGTGTTGCTGATTTTGGACTGCATTTTAGCTTTGAAGAGCTTGTTGTTTTGGGAACAAACTCCATTATGGAGAGGTAGGAACTTTCCCTTTTTAAATGTTTTTTTCTCTTTCCTTGCATGAGTTGAAATGGTGAATGTTGTTGTGTGTTGATTGGCTGGTTGGGTAGACTGCTTAGGACATGGTGTAGGAGAAGGCTATGGGGATTTCATATGGGGGGCATAAGGGAATTTCCAATGGCATCAGTTTTATTATGGAGGGAGTTTGGGATTGGGATCCACCATGGAAAAGAAATAGCTTGCATTTCTTACTCTTGGGGGGGCATAAGGGAGAAACTTTGGGGGGGCATAAGGAGGAATTTAGGGGGGAGCATAAGTTTATGATATGTGAGATGGTTTATTTTGGTGGTTGTATAGGTGGATTCCCATTTCCCATTGGGAGGCATAAGGAGTTCCCCATAGATCCTTGCTCTTGTTTTGGCTTGCTTGAAGAAGCCTCAGTTTTGTTTGCAAATTCTTAATGTAGTTGTGAACTACATCCTTCTTTGAAATGTGTTTTATGTTGAATGTGAAAATGTTGCTTGTTTGTTGTGGAAGCCATTGTTGCCATGTGTTGATTACATACTTATTTCAATATGGTTGGGGCTCGGGGGCCAATGGGGAAGGATGGCTTATCCTTTCCCATTGGATGTCTTGGTTGGGTGGAGAGCGTTGCCTTTCCCCCTTCCTTGTTGTGATCAAGATGAAAAGATGAAGAAACTAGCATGTTGTTGTTTTGGAGCAAGAAGAAAATATAGTTTGACAGTCCCTTCTTTTGAGAAAATTCATTGTAATCTTCCCACTTTGAAGTGGATGAATTGTATTATTATTTGTAATGAGAAGTAACTTGTATTGATAAAGGAAAGATTGAGATTGATTTGTGAAATGTAAAGAGTTATTTAATCCATTCTCTGTTTTGAAAAGAATGTGAAAGAGGATATATGTTTTGTATTACAAATTGAAATCAAAAGAAAGAATGAAGTTGTAATGTTGTTGTTTGGAATCAATAAAGGAATTACATTCACTTTCTCAAACTTGTATTGTTGCATTGGAATTTAATTGTTGTTGTGTTTTATAATCTCTGTTTGGAAAGAAGAATACGTAGGAAGGAAATGACAGTCTTTTGATCCCTTTGAAATGAGTTTTAAAAATTGGAAATCAACTTTGCATATTGGTTGTAAATGAATGATTGAATCAATTGAATGCCTTAGATCAGATTTGAAAAGATTTCCCATATTTGGAAGATGCAAATTGATCAATAAACTTGTTAAGTGAAAGATCTTTGTTTTGTTTAAATCTGGCAATCAAGTTTATCAAATAAATGCACAGTTCGAATTTACCACTTGAATAAGAAATGAAACATTATAATTTAGGTATAGTATACCCTAATGAACTCAATTGACCTCAACATTTAAGAAAGACCTTTTAGAACTTTATAAAATCAATTTTCAAACTTGCTCAATCGTTTTCTGTCAAAAGATGGAAAAATATAAATTGCAACTCAATCAACAAATTGAATCTTGAAAACACTCTTAAACCTACCCAAGATCAATTCTCCATGTCCAATTGACATGTTGAGAAGAAGGAAATCAAAATTTGAACAAAATTTTATAAGTTGGAAAATTGCCAGTTTTGCCTTTAAAACCCTGCAGATTGTTTTCTTAAAATTGACCTTCGAAAAATTCATCAAAATCCAAAATTGATGATCCCTGTGCAAAGAGGACTTCGAGATATTTCCATAAAGTCCTCATTTTCCCAAATCTGAGCTTCCTATCAAAAGTTATGGCCATTTGAAGTTTTACTTCAAATTGGCCATCAAAAAATAAAAATAAATCTAACTCTTAACTTTAAAATTTAACTTTGGAAAAATTTCCCCAAAAATTCCACGGCCCCACCACCCCCTGCAACCAATCAGATGTTTCCACGTGGCACTTTAGGGTGGACCCATTTTGAAACTTAGTTTTTTGAAAATTTTGACCTTGGGAAAATTTTCCCATTTTTCTCTGTAACCCCGCGGCCCCGCAAGCCAATCACGTGCTGACACGTGGCTTGGCGGACACGTAGAAGAAATTTTGAAAACTTAACTTTTTACCCTCTTTGGAAAAATTTCTTATTTTTCCTCTATGGCCCCACACCCCGCAGCCAATCCCATGCTGACACGTGTCCTGATGGAGCAGGACCGCGTGATTCATTTTAGCCTTTTAAAACTTTTTGGCTCAAAATCTTAAGTTTCTCCTCTAGCCCTCCCCACCGACCCGCGTCCAATCACAGGATGCCACGTGGCATTTTTGGTGATGGTCAGGAGGTATGGAGGAAAATTTTCCTTTGGAAATTTGGTTTTTGCCTTGGGAAAATTTCCCAAGTTTTGCCCCGCGGCCGCCGAGTCAGCGTCAATAATCACGTGATGACACGTGGCAAATTGGACCTCGGTGGGAGCGCGAAGTTGCTTTCTCCTTTGAGATTTTAACTCCTAAAATCTCAATTTCCTTTTTCACTTGTTGGTCCACTCCTCCCGTAGTGAAACAATAGGATTTTGACATGTGGCAGGAGTTTTCTCCTTGGCGGAGGCACGTGATAATTTTCGCCCTTGGGCTTTTGGCCTAAAATTTCCATTTCCCAGAATGCTCCGTCGGTCCGCGTTTTCCCACGCCAATCAGGGAAGTGACACGTGTCTCCCTCATTGGACCACGGCACAAGGAGTTTTGGCACCAAAGGAGGGAAAATTGCAAATTCTTCCCCACCCACCAACCCGCTCTTGGGAAAAATTTTCTCCCTAAGCCCGCGGACTCCCCAAGGGAAAATTTCTCCCCTAAACTCCACTGGCCCATATCTTGCAAATTATGAGGAGTTAGGAGGACTTCTTTATATGGTTGGAAAGGTGAGAAAATTTCCTATCCAATGGGAATGATTTAGGAAAGTTTTGATGACTCTAATTATGTGAAAAATCAAGTTGAACTCTGTAAGCCTGTTAGAGTAGGGTTGAGGAGTAATTTACTCCCTAACCTAAGTGATGAATCTAACCCTCTTGTTTTGACCTTGTAAACTTGATATAAGTTGCTAGAAGAAACTTGTTTGTGGTAAATAGATTTGATTGTTAAACTTAAACTTGTTTGTGCTAACTGTTGTCTTGTAACCTAGTTGTTGACACCTCTAAAAAAAAAAATTATCCCATAATTTTCCTAAGCTAATCCTAGTTTGTTCTTTGGTCTCAAGTGGTAGTTTGAAGTGGGCATTACACTTGGTATCAGAGTAGTGGTTCAAAATCTTGGACCATTGGGCACACTAGAAAACTTGAGACATGAAAACTTAAACCTAGTGCAATTTTTTAAATCTGGAAAACAACTCAGTTAGAAATTGTATATTTTTAGTCATCATGGAAGTTGTATAAAACTTAGAAAATGAACTAACTCTCACTTTTGTCTGTGCAGGAGGCTCAGAAAGGAGTGAGAGAAACATTCACAGAGACTCAGATCACCACCACCTAGCACCACCACCAGATCCAGATCAGGGTGTAGCAGCTATCCTACCACAGATCTTACAGACCCTTCAGGATGTTAATGCCGCTTTATATGGAGGATCAGTAGGAGGGCATGCAGACAGACATGATAGAGTCACTTCCATTGAGGGACATGCACCTCCTCCACCCAGTGAGGAGCATAGGAGGAGAGAATTTCCATGGAGAGTCAGCTAGAGCAGAGTCACCTCTGAGGGGACATGGTGACCAAGTTTCGGGACACAGAGAGAGGTCTCGGAGCCCTAGGCTTGGGGACAGGCAGACAGAGAGGCCTAGAGGCCTAATCAGACCACAGCTGCGGATCACATCAGGGAGATCCTGAAGCTTTGATCCATCACAATATTTAGGTGACACAGGGGGATTCCAGGTAGAGGCCTGGCTAGTGAGCTTGAGCAGTTGCTTCAAGCTTTGTCCTTGTTCTAGCAACATGAAAGCTCGTGTTGCGATCCATCTACTGAGGGATGGAGCTGGAGTATGGTGGAGGACAGAGGAGTAGAAGCTCCATGTAGATTCTGAGACAATCACTTGGGAGCTATTTGAGGAGAGATTCAGGAGCAGATACTTGTCATGGAGATTCATACAGCAGAGGATCGATGAGTTCCATGATCTCCGAAAGGCATCCCTTACAGTGGCAGAGTATGAGAGTAAGTTTTTGGATCTACTCCAGTACGTTGAGTACATGCAGGATGAGTAGGTGCAGATCCACAGGTTCATCCGGGGCCTTAATCTAGACATTGGAGGTGCAGTTCAGATCCACTGCCCACAGACTTTAGCAGAGGCTGTTGAGAAGGCCTACATAGCAGAGGAGACTTGGGGGAAGACCCAGTAGGCTAGAGACTGAGTTAGGAGCCGCATACAGTAGATGCAAGATAGTAGATCAAGGGGGTTAGTTCCTCCTCCTTGTGGTGGTCAACATTCTTCTCAGTCATCCTTTAGACCCTAGCAGCAGTAGTAGCAACACCAGTAGTCCTGCCCACCATATAGGCCTCCACAGAGAGCTGATGCACAGAGAGGTCAGAGTATGGGGCCTCCTCCTAGGGGTCCCATCAGGACACAGGGTGGACCTAGAGCTCAGTCAGCATGAGCTCGATAGTAGAGGCCATAGCAGACCATAGCTAGATCATCAAGATCCACAACACCTACTTCTAGGGCACCTTCTGGCGGTGCTACTCCTTGGAGAGGATCAGGTGGTTGTTTTGGATGTGGAGTAGTGGGACACTTTTGGAGAGACTGCCCTCAGAACCCTAACAAGGGTAAGGCACTGATCTCAGAGCTGATAGTTGGTGATATGGGACGCAGCCACATGATTTATGTAGTGGTTGAGAACCACCAGGCTGAGCACCAGAGCACGGTTATTGAGACTACAGGTAGTATTGGAGGTGTTCCTACCTCCATATTGTTTGACTCTGGTTCTTCCGATTCATTTATTACACCATCCTTAGTAGAGTGATGTAGGCTGGTGGCTAGTTAGATAGGGTCATTGTTGGGACATTGAGATGGCTTCAGGAGCCAAGGTCTCTGTAGACTCCTTAGTCAAGGAGTGTGTTGTAGATTTGGGACCTTTCACCACCACTTCAGATCTCCACATTCTTCCTTTGGGCTCGTATGGAGTCATCTTAGGGATGGATTGGTTATCTACACACAGGGCCAGGATGGATTGTTATCACAAGACTATATCTTGTGCAGATGATCTTGGAGTTGAGTCGGTGATTTCAGGGGTCAGGAGACCCGTTTCTATTCACACCATCTCCGCTATGCAGCTCAAGCGGTGTGTGCGACGGGGTTGTTAGATGTATGCTGTTATAGTCAGTGACAGGTCAGAGGATGGGTCTAGTGGACCATCGCTAGATGATCATCCCATTCTGAGAGAGTTTGTAGATGTCTTTCTGGGGGAGATACTGGGGATGCCACCCCCACGTGAGATTGATTTTCATATAGATCTGGTTCCAGGAGCAGAGCCTATCTCACGAGCACCATATCGGATGACCACCCCAGAGCTCTGTGAGCTCAAGTTATAACTGGAGGGCCTTCTGGAGAAAGGCCTTATCCATCCTAGTGTATCCCCTTGGGGTGCACCGGTGATTTTTGTGAAGAAGAAGGATGGATCCTTGCGGTTGTGTATCAATTACCGCCAGCTGAATAAGGTAACGATAAAGAATTGTTATCCCCTTCCGCGTATTGATGACTTATTTGATCAGATGAAGGGAGCCACAGTGTTCTCTAAGATTGATCTCAAGTCAGGCTACCATCAGTTGAGGATTACGAGAGGCAGACATTCATAAGACTACTTTTCATACGAGATATGGGCACTATGAGTTCACTGTGGTGCCTTTTGGTTTGATGAATGCCCCTGTAGTTTTTATGAGTTTGATGAATGGGGTATTCAGGACCTTCTTAGATCACTTCATGCTCATCTTCCTTGATGACATTATGATTTACTCACGTACGCGTGAGGAGCACGAGGGGCACCTTTCGTCAGGTTCTTCAGTGTCTTCGTGAGCAACAGCTTTACAGGAACTTGGAGAAGTGTGCTTTCTTTTAGTCAGAGGTACAATACTTGGGTCATATCATCTCTGGGGAAGGTATCGTAGTCGATCCTTCCAAGATTAGAGCCATTATGGATTGGCCAGCACCCACTACTGTGACAGAGGTGCACAACTTCATGGGTTAGCAGGTTACTACAGGAGATTTGTTCAGGACTTCTCTCAGATAGTGCACCCCATCACTTCCCTTCAGCGGAAAGGGAAGAAGTTTGTTTGGTCGAGACAGATGTGAGCAGGCCTTCAGGACACTGAAGGAATGTCTCACTACAACACCTATTCTTGTAGTACCAGATCCACATGGTGAGTTCTTTGTATGCACAGATGCTTCGTTGGCAGGCCTTGGAGGTGTACTGATGTAGGAGGGCAGAGTAGTGGCCTTTGAGTCTCAAAAACTCAAATATTTTGAGCTTAATTATCTGATGCATGATCTTGAGCTTATGGTAGTTGTGCACACTTTGGTTAGATGGAGGCACTTTCTTCTTGGTCGGAGATTCACACTCAGGATAGATCACTTGAGTCTTCGCCACCTCTTCACGCAGCCCAATCTAAATGCTCGTCAGAGGCATTGGATGGAGTTACTTTTTGAGTATGACATGGAGATAGAGCATGTGAAGGGGAAGGAGAATGTGGTTGCAGATGCTCTTAGTAGACGGAGACATGTGAGTATGGACACTTCAGTGAGCATAGATTTGTGGAGTAGGATTCTTCAACAGCTTCCTCTTGATAGCTTCTACATTGCAGTTCGAGCAGAGATTGAGTCCCAAAGACCCCTTGAGGGGAAGTTTGATGGTTTCTCACTAGAGGCAGATGGTCTTTCTCAGGCACAGATGTCATATTTATGTTCCTAGAGATAGAGGCTTGAGGCAGGACATCTTGATAGAGGCACATCATGTACCCTATTCAGCCCATCTTGGGGTGAAGAAGATGCACGCTACTTTGAGATAGTTGTACCACTAGAGAGGACTTCACAGGGACGTGGCTTAGTTTGTGTCACATGCTGTTTAGAGTGCCAGAAAGTGAAGGCCAAGCATCAGCATCCAGCTGGCTTTCTCTTTCCTCATGCTATACCAGAGTGGAAATGGGACACCATTTCCATGGATTTCATTGTTGGGCTACCGATGTCGAGATATCACCACGACGCCATCATGGTCATGGTTGATAAATTGAAAAAAGTGGCTCAATTTTCTCCGGTGAAGACCACTTATATAGCTAGTGTAGTGGCATTGGTATATTTGGATGAGATTGTCAGGCTGCATGGGATTCCGTGGAAGATCATTTATGACCACGACCCTTTGTACACTTCCCATTTCTGGACTACCATACAGTATGTCCTCGGGACGAGGATTAATTTCAGTACAACTTATCACCCTGAGACTCATGGAAAGATTGAGAGGGTGAATCAGATTTTTGAGGAAATGCTCAGGATGTACGTGATGGATCATCAAGTGAGATGGGAGGAGTATCTGTACCTGGTGGAGTTTTCCTATAATAATAGTTTTCAGAGTTCTATAGGCATGGCTCCTTTTTAGGCCTTGTATGGTAGGGAGTGCAGGACACCCCTTAGCTGAGACAAGTTGGAGGATAGAGTATCTCTTGGACCAGCCCTTTTGCAGGACATGGAGTAGTAGGTAGTGTTGATCAAGTAGAGATTACAAGAGGCACAAGATAGGCAGAAGAAGTACATTGATCAACATAGGACCAAACATAATTTTGATGTGGGCATGAAGGTGTTCCTTTGTGTTAGACCACATAAGATCTCGATCCATTATGGAAAAGGTTCTATGTTAGCTCCTCGATTTGTTGGACCTTTTGAGATCTTGGAGCGTATCCACCTTTTGGCTTACCATCTAGCATTGCCACCCAGCTTGTCTCACGTACATGATGTGTTTCATGTTTCTATTCTTAGGAGGTACATTATAGATCCTTCTTATGTGCTGGATTAGACCTCTTTGTAGGTACACGATTAGGGGTAGGTGATGGTGGAGCCCATCCGTATCATAGATCGCAGGACCCTACGCCTTCGAGGTAGAGAGATTGATCAGGTACGGGTACAGTGGGATAGATACGATGAGACTGCAGCTACTTGGGAAGATGCTACTGTATTATGAGTGTAGTTTCCACATTTGTTCCAGTGACTTCTAGGAGGAAGTTGAGTCTAAGGGGAGGGGGATGTAGTGCCCACTTCCCTTTGACACTTTTAAATACTATCTTGATACTGTTGATCTCATTTTGGACATTACTATGTTTTGATTTAGTATGATGTGTAGATGTTAGATCATGGATTATTATGGTTCTGGATTCAATTAGCATGCATGATGATTATTAGAGACAGTTCTTATATGTGGATGATGATATAATGTTTGACATGGACTGATTATAGATGTTGATTTAGACATGTGACATTGGATATTATGGGTAAATCTAATATAGAGATTATTGGATGATGATATAGTTGCTAATTAAATTTAAATGATGATGTTGAATTCTTGATATTGTTTGATTTGTGATTTGTTTATATCATTTTGATGTTCTGATATTGAGGCCAAAGGAGGTATTGTTTTTTTGTTTAAAATATCACAACAATTTTGAAGACTAATCATATTAAAATTCTGGGTGAACTCAACGAGGTCACCATGGACCTGTTATTATTTGAGTGTTGTGTATGTTAGGGATTTCGATGGGGGGGAATCACCTTTAAAATGTGACCAAGGGATTTCATGTATTGATTTAATGTGTTTTCCTTTTTGTAATGTTTGCATGTGTTTAATTGTGATGTGTTTCCCCTTTCATTAGTTGTTAATTAATTGGGTTTATGTTGTGAATAACCATGTGTTAAATAAATAAATCATTATGTCAAAAGAATGTAATAAATGAAGTTATTGTTATTAATGCATGTTGTAAGAGTGTGTAAGAAACATGTAAGAAAATGTAAGAGATGTGAAAGATTGTGTAAGGCAGATTTTTGATTGTAAGACACTTCACCCTCTTAGGAATTCGAAATTTTCCTTGAGGGCTACATTTTGAGGCTTGCGGGACAAGTTAAACTTGTCCCACACCTCTTAAAGTTAGCCACCAACCATCCCTATGGTTTTGGAGTCAAAATTAGACTTTTTAAATGTATTTTGAAATGAATATGTGTAAGTTTTAATTGCACTTCCCTTACAATTTTTTTAATTCAGTCCTTGTTGAAGTATGGGTTAAATTGGAGTGTGTAAGTTGATTGTCATTTTCCTTTATTGTGATTAAGTTGTGATGTTGAATTTATATTTTGGGGTTGAGGAAGAATGATGTGACATCCCACATGGAATCCACATCATCCTCTCCTCTCCCTCTCCTTTAAAATTCGAATTCTTCTCTTGTTTATGGTTGTTGAAACTTTATTCTTTCCTCTTGGGTCAAATTTTTATTTCTGTTTGGAGTCTTGCTTGTGGAAGGAGTTGGAGATTAATTTGCATGCTTGAGTGTTGCTGATTTTGGGGCTGAATTTTAGTCTTTGAAGAGCTTGTTGTTTTGGAAACAAACTCCATTATGGAGAGGTAGGATCTTTCCCTTTTTAAATGTTGTTTTCTCTTTCCTTGCATGTTTAAATGGTGAATGTGCCTTGTATTCTTGGCTGGTTGGGTAGACTGCTTAGGAAAATGTGTAGGAGAAGGCTATGGGGATTTCATATGGGGGGCATAAGGGATTGCCAATGGAACTTATTTTATTGTGGAGGGAGATTTGGATTGGGATCCACCTAGGGAAAGAAACTGCTTGCATTTCTTACTCTTGGGGGGCATAAGGGAGAGACTTTGGGGGGGCATAAGGAGGGGTTGGGAGATATAAGGTTTATGGGATTTGATATGTTTATTAGCAGTATGATTTAGGTGGATGACCAATTCCAAATATGGAGGTAGAAGTAGTTTCCCCATAGTTCTTGCTCTTGATGGCTTTCTTGATCAAGCCCATGTGTTGTGTGAATGATTCTTATTGTAGTTGTGAACTGTTGTCTTTTTTTGGACTGTGTATTTTTTTGTATTATGCATGTGAAAATAATGTTGCTTGTTTGTTATAGAAGCCTTTATTGCCATGTGTTGATGTTCATACTCTATTCCAGTATGGTTGGGGCTCGGGGGCCAATGAGGAGGGATGAATTCTCCCTTATCATTGGATGTCTTGGTTGGGTGGAGAGTGTTTCCTTTCTCCATTCCTTGTTGTGCTCAATATGAAAAGATGAAGAAACTAGCATGCTGCTGTTTTGGAGAAAGAATGAAAATATAGTTTGACAGTCCTTTTCCTTTGAGAAAATTCATTGTATATCTTCCCACTTGAAGTGGATGATTGTACCATTATTTAAAATATGAAGTACCTTGTATTGATGAAGAAAGATAGAGATCTGAAAGGTGAAATGTAAAGAGTTATTTAATCCATTCTCTGTTTTGAAAAGAATGTCATATAGTTTGTAAATTGCACATTGAGATCAAAAGAAAGAATGAAGTTGTAATGTTTCTGATTGGAATCAATAAAAGAATTACATTCCTTTCTTAAACGTGTATTGTTGCATTGAAATTTAATTGTTGTTGTGTTTTGCAATCTATGTTTAGAAAAAAGAACATGGAGGAAAGAAATGACAGGATTTTGATCTTTTGAAATGTGTTTTAAAAATTGGAAATTAACTTTGCATATTGAATGTAAATGAATAATTGAATCAATAGAAAGCCTTAGATCAGATTTGAAAAGCTTTCCCATATTTGGAAGTTGCAAATTGATCAATAAACTTGTTAAGTGAAAGATCTTTCCTTTGTTTAAATCTGACAATCATGTTCATCTAATAAATGCACAGTTTGAATTTACCACTTTTAATAAGGAATGAAACATTATAACTTAGGTACAATATACCATCATGAACTCAATTCAACCTCAACACCAAAGAAATACATTTTAGAACTTCATAAAATCAATTTTAGAACTTGACCTCAACCGTTTTCTATCAAAAGATGTAAACTATATAAATTGCAACTCAATCCAAAAATAAAATCTTGAAAACACTCCTAAAACTACCCAAGATCAATTCTCCATGTCCAACTGACATGTTGAGAAGAAGGAAATGAAAATTTGAACAAAATCTTATAAGTTGGAAAATTGCCAGTTTTGAATTTAAAACCCTGCAGATAGTTTTTTAAAAATTGACCTTCCAAAATTCATCAAAATCCAAAATTGATAGTTTTTATGCAAAGAGGGAATCAAGATCTTTCCATAAAGTCATTGTTTTCCCAAATTTGAGCTTCCTATCAAAAGTTATGGCCATTTGAATTTTTACTTCAAATAATTGGCCATCAAAAAATAAAAATAAATTTAACTCTTAACTTTAAAACTTGACTTTGGAAAAATTTCACCAATAAGTCCACGACCCCCGCTACTCCGCAACCAATTAGAGGTTGCCACATTGCACTTCAGAGGGCGGACCCATTTTGAAATTTAGTTTTTTGAAAATTTTGAACTTGGGAAAATTTTCCCATATTTCTCCGTAAGCCCGTGGCCCCGCAACCAATCACATGCTGACACTTGGCTTGGTGGGCGCACGGGAGAATTTTGAAAACTTAAATTTTTAGCCTCTTTGGAAAAATTTTCCTTTTTCCTTCATGGCCCCACACCTTGCATCCAATCCCGTGCTGACACATGTTCTGATGGACACGCGGGACCACACGATTCATTTTGGCCTTTAAAACTTTTTAGCACAAAATCTTAAATCCCTCTGCCTCCCAGCCGACCCACGTCTAATCACAGGATGCCATGTGGCATTTGTTTTCAATGGCAGATGTATGGAGGAAAATTTCCTTTGGAAGTTTTTGTTTTTTCCTTGGGGCAAGTTTCCCAAGTTTTTCCCGCAGCTCGCTGAGTCGCGTCCAATCACGTGATAACACGTGGTAGATTGGACCTCGGTGGGAGTGCGGAGTTGCTTCTCCTTTAAGATTTTAACTCCTAAAATATCAATTTCCTTTTTCACTTCGTTGGTCCACTCCTCCCCATGATCAATATAATTTTGACACGTGGTTGGAGTTTTCTCGTTTGTGGAGGCACATCGCAATTTTCACCCTTGGGCTTTTGGCCTAAAATTTCCATTTCCTAGAAGGCTCCATGGGTCCGCGTTTTCCCGCGTCAATCACGAATCGACACGTGTCTCCATCGCCGGACCCGTGGGTGCATGGTGGAATTTTTCTCTTTTGTGCCCCAGGAGGGAAAATTCACAATTTTCCTCCCCGCTCAAGGGAAAATTTTTCTCCCTAAGCCCGAGGACTCCCCAAGGGAAAATTTCTTCCCTAAACTCCGTCGGCCCATATCTTACAAATTATGAGGAGTTAGGAGGACTTCTTTATATGGTTGGAAAGGTGAGAAAATTTCCTATCCAATGGGTATAATTTAAGAAAGTTTTGATGACTCTAATTGTGTGAAAAATCTAGTTGAAGCTCTGAGCCTGTTAGAGAGTAGGCATGGGGGTAAATTACTCGAACTAAACTGAAACATGTAACCCTAAAATTTGAACCATGTAAACTTGATATAGGTAAATAAAGGAAACTTGTGTTGTGGTAAATAGGATTTGTTCCAAAACCTGCCAGTGGCAAATTGTTGTCTTGTAACTTAGTTGTGGACACTTCTAATAAAAAAAATTATCCCATAATTTTCTAAGATAACCCTAGGTTGTTCTTTGGTCTCAAGTGGTAGTTTGAAGTGGGCATTACAGAAAAGGATCACTAGAAGTCAAAACACACCACTAACAAAGAATAAGCTTGCAATACTCTAGAATATGAATTTGATCTATAACTGAATGGTGACATAGTGTTGAGTTGTGGAGCTTAATTGCTTCATATTAGCATGATATATTAACTTGCTAGAATACAAAGTAACGGGAATTGGTCGATGGACCAACATCACTCAGTTGGGAAGCTATATAGGTCAGGTAAGGAGGAACTGACATCGGTTAAGGATAACTGGAATTGGTTGCCTGTGCATGACTACTTTAATTAAGTCATGGGAATTAGATCAAATATTTGTTTAAAATTTGATCTAATGATTCTAAATACATAGATAAAGTGCCCTAAGTTTATATATGCTTATATGAGGTTAAAATATAGGGTTAGAAGGTAATGATTGATCATAATTGTAAGAAGGAATTATTGGAGAGAAAAGAGAAGCTTGTGAGGAAGAAAGTATAGTACATGCACTGAAGGTGTGGAAGATTGCAGATCTTCATTGTATAACCTCTATAAAATTTTGAATAATATATTGACTATTTCTTTGTGGACGTAGCCCACACTGGATGAACCATGTTAAATCTTGTGTATTATTTCTTCTAGTTTATTTCCATGTTTATTGTTTATATGCTTAGATCTGATATATATCTATACAACTGGTCTGATTAAACCCAATAACTAGTATCAGAGCTTTGTTATCTTGATTTTCTGATACCAACAATTGGTATTAGAGATTTCTTGTTTGAGGGTTTGGTGTGTTGAAAAATTTACTCACAGAGGGATTTTTAATTGAGTGGGAGCTATAATAATGGCAGAAGAAGGAAAATAAAAAGTGGAAAAGTTTAATAATCGAAATTATCAATTATGGAAGATGTAAGTGGAAGATTATGTGTATCAAAGAGATTTATATTTACCGTTAGATGCGAGTGTGAAGCCTACGAAGATGACTGATGAAGAATGGAAAATTCTTGACAGAAAGGCTCTAGGATATATAAGATTAAGCCTGGAAGCATCTGTAGCTTCTAATATTATTGAAGCAAAAACTACAATAGAGTTGATGAAATATCTTGACAATTTATATGAAAAACTTAGTGCTTCAAATAAAATTTATTTGATAAAGAAATTATTTAATTCTAAGATGTAAGAAGGTGAATCTGCATCAAGTGATTTGAATGATTTCCATTCCATTGTAAATCAATTAAAATAGGTGAATATTCATTTGATAATGAAGTGAAAGAAATTTTATTTCTATGTTGTTTTCAAGATAGTTGGGATAACTTGGTAATGGCTATTAGGAATTCAACGTCTGCTACTAATATTTTAAAGTTTGATGATGTGGTTAGTATAATCATGAATGAATAAATATGCTGGAAAAGTACAGAAGAATCATCATCTGGAAATTCTTTGAATATAGAAAGTAGGGGAAGAAAGAAGGAGAGATCCAAGAGCAATAAGAATGGGAAATCAAAGTCTAGAAATGACAAATCTAAAACACGAGGTAAAGAAATAGCTTGTTGGAATTGTGGAAAGAAAGGACATGCAAAGAAATATTATTGGTTCAAGGAAAACAAAGAGAATCTACCAGAAAAAGGTAAAGAGGCAAATGTTACATCTTCAGAGGTAATGCAAGATGCCCTTATTCTCTACTTAGATGACAAAATTGAATCTTGGTTTTTAGATTCAGGAGCTTCTTTCATGCTACCCCTAATAAGGGTTATTTTAGAAATTATGTTCAGGGTAATTTTGGGCATGTTTATTTAGGAGATGATGAACCATGCAATATTATTGGTAAAGGATAAGTTCATTTAAAATTACAGAATGAAAATACATGGGTGTTGAAAGATGTGAGACATGTACCAAGCCTCAGGAGAAATCTTATTTCTGTAGGACAACGAGGTGAATCTAGTTATATGTTTACATTCAAAGCCAACTCTTGGAAGGTTACCAAGGGATATCTTGTTGTTTCAAGAGGTAAGAAGGTAGGAATATTATATTTTTATAACTATATCACCTATTCCTTTTCTGTGCTATCTACTTTAGATTCAGATACAAGCATGTGGCGTACTCAAATGTGTTATATGAGTCAAAAAATAATGCAGATCTTAAAGGCTAAGGGTAAGTTATCAAATTTGAAATATGTACATCTTGATTTCTGTGAGCATTGTATGTTTGGAAAGAAAAAGAGAATGAGATTTCTCAAAGTTGGGTCAATAAATAAAGAGGAAAAATTGGAGCTTGTGCACTCAGATGTGTGGGGACCATCCCAGGTAGCTTCTCATGGTGGATCCCAATATTATGTGACTTTCATTGATGATGCCACAAGAAAGGTATGGGTTTATTGTATTAAGCATAAATTTGATGTTTTTGAGGCTTTTAAAAGATGGAGATCTCTTATGAAAAATGAATCCAATTTAAATTTAAAATTCCTTAGATCTGACAATGGTGGTGAGTACTACAATAAGGCTTTCAATGATTATTATTCAGTGAATGGAATACACAGAGAAAGAACGGTTCCTAGAACACCACATGAGAATGGTGTTGCTAAGAGAATGAATAAGACAATCATGGAACGTGCTAGAAGCATGATGATACATGTTGGATGTCCTTTACAATTTTGGGTAGAAGAAATAGACACAATGATTTATTTAATCAACCATGGACCTTCAAGTGCATTGAATGGTGGAATACCAAAAGAAGCTTAGACTGGAAAAGAGGTAGATTTTTATTTTCTTAGAGTATTTGGTTCAGAAGTTTTTTGAGCATGTTGATAAAGAAAATAGAAAAAAGTTGGATGCTAAATCCGAGAGATGTACTTTCAGTGGTTATGGTTCTTGTGATTTCAGATTTTGGTTTTGGGATTTAGAAGGTTCTAAGATAATTATGAGTCATGAAATTAATTACAATGCAAAGAGAATGTACATGGATCAAGTTTTGGTACCCAGAGATGAACTGATTGAAAAATTTATGGATGAAAATTAAATCTCAAATTTAAAATTGACACCTACATGATTACACAGTAACTGATGTCAATTTACCCTTGACTGACATCAGTTGCCTATACCGACATCAGTTACAGAAGAGCCAGATCGATACCGGTTAGTAGAACCGGTGTTGGCTATAGGTGACCGGAGTCGGTCACTATCAGAGATATATACTAATTATTAAAATGAGTAGATTGAGCCTCCAACACCCAAAATATTAGTGAGAAGGTCACAAAGGGTAAGTAGACCTAAAAAAATATTTTCACCTTCCTTATCTTATTTATTATTGACTGATAGTGGTGAATTAGAAATTTTTGAAGAAGAAATGCAAGATGAAACCCACAAGCAGTGGGAACATGACATGGATGAGGATATGGACCCCTTGAAAGAGAACTAGACATGGGATTTAATTAAATTTCTAGCAGGTAAAAAGAAATTGCAAAATAAATGGGTTCACAGGATCAAGGAAGAAGAGGGTGGACATAAAAGATACAAGGCAAGGATTATGGTAAAAGGATTTGCACAGAAAGAAGGTATTGACTTTGGTGATATTTTTTCTCTTGTAGTTAAGATGAATTACATTCGTACTATATTGAGTTTAGTTACAGTAGAAGATTTGAATTTAGAGCAACTTGATGTCAAGATGACTTTTCTTCATGGTGATTTGGAGGAAGAAATATATATGCAACAACCACTTGGGTATGAAGTCAAGGGTAAGGAGAAACTAGTGTGCAGGTTGAAAAAGAGCTTATATGGACTCAAACAAGCTCCAAGGAAATGGTATATGAGGTTTGATCAATTCATGCATGATCATGGTTATATGAGATGTGAATATGACCATTGTGTTTATTTCAAAAGGATTGAAAATGAAAGCTATATTAATTTATTACTGTATGTGGATGATATGCTTATTGCAGGATCTAGTATGCATGAAATTGATGAGATTAAAGAAAAGTTATCTCACACATTTGTAATGAAGGATTTAGGAGCTGTAAAAAAATCTTGGCATGTAAATACACAAAGACATGAAGAATAAGAAGCTGTATTTGTCTCAGGAACATTATATCAATAAGGTGTTAGAAAGATTTAATTTGCAAAATTCAAAACCTGTAAGTAAACCTATGGCTGGACACTTCAAATTGAGAAAAAATCAATGTTCTACATCACATGAGGAGGTTGAGTACATGGCACGAGTTCCATATGCTTCAGTAGTTGGAAGCCTTATATATGCTATGGTTTGTTCTAGACCATACATTTCAGAGGTAGTGGTATTTGTGACTAGATTTATGGCCAATCTAGGTAAAGAGCATTGAAAAGTAGTCCAATGGATCATCGAGTATTTGAGAGGGATATCCGACATGCAGTTATGCTATGGAGGGTCAGATACTATTTTACGTGGCTATGTTTATTCAGATATGGCTAATGATTTGGATGTTAGAAGCACCACTGGATATGTTTTAACAGTAGGTGGGACAACAATTAGTTGGATTTATAAATTGCAGAAGGTTGTGACCTTATCTACTATAGAGGCTGAGTATGTTGTAACTACATAGGCTAGCAAAGAGATGATATGGATGAACAATTTCATGACAGAGTTGGGAAAGGAGTAAGAGGATTTTGGATTATACAGTGATAGTCAAAGTATGATTCATCTAGCAAAGAACTTAATGTTTCATTCAAGAATGAAACACATTTAGTTGAGATATCACTTCATATGGCAGGTGTTAGAGGATGGGCAACTGAAACTGGAGAAATTTTTTATAAAGGAGAACCCTGTGGATATGCTAACGAAGCCGTTGGCAAAGTGCACCCTGTAGAGAGATGACTGCAGGTGTTCTAGGCTTGCAAATTTTATCTCTCTTTCATAGATACAATGGAAACACCTCAGGTCTATGGGTATACCTATTTTGAGGTGAGTCTCCAGTATTAAGGTCGGTTCCTTATTGGTGTATCCTAAACTAGTTTTCTAGGGTTAAGCGTAAAAGATGGTTGTTAAATGATTTAAAACTAGGGTAATACACCAAATTTGTATGAGATCTTTGACTGAGTATATGCATAATTGACATGGAATGAATTTCTGATGCACAAGCCAATAGTTTTCTATAGATAATTAAGGGTAAACACTTTGATGTATTGAGGAATAAAATCACAACAGTACTATTAAGCTACACATACACATTAATATCATGCAAAAATTACTAAATTTACAACAGGGTAAGATGAATAATCATGGAAATCACGTTCACAAGATTAATGGAACATACACAAGACTAAAAATAATTGGAAAGGTAGAAAGTACTTCACATTAAAAGGGAAAAATTGGCAGAAACCACTTCAACACTCATGTATCTAAAAATTCCTCCTCCTTTGTGCTTTGCCAAGGCACACAATAAATAGAAAAATTATTTCCCACCCTTCCTAAAAATAGGCTAAAATTTTACTCGCATGTGCATCCTATTTTAGTACTTCATATATTAATAATAAAGGAATAAAAATAGAACATGCAAATACAAAAAGGCATTAACAGCCATTGGTTACAAATCAGTCAACTGCAGTCGACTACTCTATTTTTAAGAAAAGTATGGATGAATTAATTTGCTGATAATACATTTTGCTTGATGAGAAAGTCTTCTCTCTGTGCATACAAAAATTGTCTTCTTGCTGATCTGTCCATTTGTGAAGGCATTCAAATTAATTTCATTATTTGCAATACTTTGCAAAAATAATTATCCATGTATTCTGTCTCTTTTGGGGACCACTTGATTTTGATGTTGACATCTATTTTTGACTTCTATGGTCACATGGAATTGACTCTGTGTAATTGGAAATAATGTTTTTATTTTATCTCCCACGTGGGGACCGCCTTGTGCATGTGTAATAGCAAAAATCCTCCCTTTGCATGCAAGTTCGTCCTCTGGTCTGTTCTGATTTGCGAAGGCATGAAACATTATCTATTTATAGTGATAATATTAGCACTTCTTAACCACTTCTGAATTTGGTGAAATCAAAACTTAATTTAAAATGCAAAATATTGTAGACTAAAATGTTTCTGGTACTTAAATCATCAAGCTCCATTTGAGCTAGCAAAGCTCTGCTAAATTTCTCCTGTGGCCGCCATTATTGATTTGTTCAAGCTTTCTAAAGGTTATGTACAAGCCCTTTTAAGAGATTCTGCCATTGATGATCACTTCGAGCTCAGAACTGTGTTATTTCTCTGATGTGCGGAGTTCTAAGGCTCGAACAACTTGTATTATAGTTGTTAATTGTGCTTCAAAACCAATCTGGTGAGTTTCACTCCATCTTGAATACTCTAGGCTGACACCTTATCCATTCGTCATGCAAACTCGAGTCTTCATGTGCTTTTCCTATTATACCATATCTGATGAAATGTATAAGTCCTCAAATCCTATTTAGCTTCCATACACCAAGTGTTTCTCCCACATGACTTTCCTTGAGCACTTTTTACCTTCCTTACCTTGCGCGCACGTGCTCTTCTTCTACCTCCAGAATTAATTAATTTTTAGGGCCCAACATCACCCCATACTAAACTTGTTGTTCATCCTTAGAAAAAACTTGATCTTCCATAAAGAATAAATAATGGGAGGAAAGAATAACATGATTTTGGCTTGCGCAAAAGAATGAAAGAATTTTTCTACTGCTGGAGAAGAATTGGGAAATCCTTATTCAATCCTGCTTCAATATTACTCTAGGTGTCCACCTCATTCTATGCTTGCAGATATAAATCCCTTATCAATGTGCCAACTTCATCAAATGATAACTCCTCACCCTTAGCCTTAAGTGTATCAATAATGTTCTCCATCTACTTGTTAAGGCCACTTAGCGCGTCCATCCGGTGAGTAACCTGGGGATATATTTCCTTCACTTTAATTTTAATCGAGATCCTTAGGCCTTCAATTTACTCTGACTTATTCTCAACCTCTGCTATTATCTTGTCTTGCTCCACCCAGTTACCCTTTTTTTTCTCCTGAAACTCCTTCAGGTATGCCTCATGGGTAGTAACTAATATAATTTCCCCTCTATCCCCATGTCTATAGTTAGAGAAAAATTCAGCCATGTGCATCATGGTTTTCACTAAGGAAAGGATATTAGAGTACCGAATTATGGTTTCCTCAATTTTTGATTTCTCCTCGGCCCTCTGTCATGTCATAACTTCTTCTGCTGACTCCAATACAAGCGGTTGCTTCTCCATCATAATCAAATGTGTTAAGTCCTCTAAGAAGAGAAAGGCCGACTCATACTTCTGTGCAGGGGGGCAAATCTAGACACACTAAAATAATGGTGTATGAGATAGTCTCCAATTTCTTGTATGCCTCACACACTTTCATTTTCTCTTCTCTTAACTCAAGATTCAATTAAGAAATGATCAATCCTTTCTCCTTGATCTCCATGTCTCTCTCAATTATCTCCTTATTCTTTCCCTCCAACTCTTCCTATAAGGCCTTGATATTATTATTCCTCCTGAATAACCTCACCTATACTTCCTTGTTGAGTGCATTACATACCTAATCATCAGTAAACCACTGAGCATCCATAATAGGATTCACCTCATTGGGGTTCTGTGTTTCTATCAATGCATCTGCATTAATTTGAAATTCAGGATCATCCACATGGGACTTGTTAAGTTCCATGACAACATATTCTTAGTGCACGTGTACACACTTCCTCTATCAAATGATGACCAACAAAAGAGTTTGTCTATGATAACCATGCTCTGAAACCGCATGCATAGGACCTTATTTAGATCACTGAAATAATTCATTAAGTGTCCTTGGCCACTGTTGCACCTTTACCACCTGTGCACGCTGTTGTTGAAAAGATCATTACTATGTTGTGATCTCCACCCATGCTCCCATACTACTTTCCTTCTTCCTCCATTTCCTTTAATATTTCCTCAGCACTATGCTCCACTTCATGCTCTACCAAGTTTTTGATGAGGCCTTCAACTTTCCTTTCCACAGTATCTTCCAACTGTCCTCTGGCCAAGTGTGGTGTCTTCTGCATATTTTTCCCTACTTCTTCCTCACTTCCTCCCACATTATGAGCACCCTCATAATCATTCTTCTCTTCATCAGACTTGTGTATATCATACAAAATGGGACTCTTACCCTCCTCACACCCTCCATCCTCCTCTTTGGATTCATCACCCTTCATGCTCTCCGTCTCCTTAGAGTATGAGATTTACGCCATCTTCTACTTCTTCTTCACTGGTGAATCCTCTAACATAGGAGACTCTTCCTTCTTGGGAAACATATCCTTAACAGGGGATTTCTTCCTACTTGTGTAGGTACTTGGACTAGCACCTGACTCCTGCGCTACTGTGGTATGAACTATACGCATGCTCGGTGCCCTACTTTATGTAGTCTCTTCTCTTTCTCTCTTTATTCCTTTCTTTATAGAAGTGCCCTATGGGATGAATACATCATACTTGATGTACGCACCCTTATCAAAATTGAGCCTCAGGTGTATATACACCCTTACTGCCATTTTTCCTACAATAGTTATTGACACAAGATTCACCATACATACGTTGTGGGAGACATACTTATCCACATATGTGCATTTCTTAGGGTACAACAAAATTTTGTGCAACACTTGGTACTCTTGATCTACCTCACTTAGATCAAATCTAAGTTACTTTTCCTCCTTGAGCTTGTTAATAATGCTTTGAAAGTACTGCATTATGAAGGAAAACAATAATTTACATTATGGGATTTTTGTGCCATCTAACAAAGTGAATCTGCCTATGCAGAAGCACTGATATACCATGAAATCAACTTCACCATACACCAAGGCTGGTAGCTGCTCATGGTTTCTCCATTCCTCCCTAAACGAATCATGCATTCACTTGTACCATTTCTCCAAGTGTGCCTTATGTGTAGTAATCATTGTATCTCAAATATATGCTTCAAACCTCTTCGCAAGGGAATGGTACTCATCAGGGTACTCCTAGACATATCTATTCAGCTCATTAGGCACTCCAATATTTGAAAACACAATGCTAAGAAGGATGTTACCATACATGATCTTTTCCCCGTCATGCGCCACATCTATAATATCTTCTATAATGAAGGCTGAGCATTTGTAGACCATTCCCTCTAAAATATTTATGTAAATATTCAACCACCTCTTATTCACTTGCGTCTAATGTTCTTGTCCATTCAACTTGGTTAGTAGGTGCACAACCATCTTCATAACTGGGTTGGTGATCTTGCTGATATCAAAGTAGCGTGAACCCTTCTTATACTCATACTCTGCGGCTATCTCCTTAAATGCATATTTTTCACCCAAGTCATCATCCAACGACTCTCCCATGCAGATAAGTCCAGTGTACTTAGAAATAAATTTGGAAATCAAGCATATTCTCCTCCATGTGAAGTCAAAATAATCCTCATGCACGCATGACATCAACCACTGGTACAACTTGCTAGGTTTACCAAAATATAGAAACTCATAGAGTTGCAAGAGTCCAACCTTCTCCAATGTAGTCTTCACCGAGTAATCATAAACATGATTATCATCTTGTGTCCTCTCTCTCGTGGGGTGAACTAAATCCAATGCCATTTAATTCACCACGGTGCTTGTCCTATGGTTATAATCACTTACAACCATCTTCCCCATGTGAGACACCCAATCCATCCCCAATAGAACGCTATTGGGGTACTGCATCTCCGTGTACCACTCTTCATTAAAACTAGTTGATGTAACTAGTTTTCCCTTGCCCTTACCTTTTCCCTTCTTAGGTGAATTGTTCGATCCCTTCCTTAGTGCCATTTTTTCCTTATCAAGTTCTTGTTAGTTCTTCCTCACTTCTTACTTTAACTCTACTAAATCCCTTGGCTTTAATCCTCTACGAAACTTCTCCAAAACCTATGCCCTAGCTATGCAAACCCTAACCTAGAAAACTTTCCTTCCATAAGATATCGTAACACCCGCAAGAATCCTCCAAACAATCTCCTCTGCTCACGCCCATGTACTTCTTTCCATTATAGTTCACAAATCTACAAAATCTTCTTCTTCTCATGTAAATATCCATAAATTATTTTCGCAAGGATGCCTTAGTTCACACGAGCTCTTCAACAAACAAACACAAGGTAAAAGAAATAGCTTACCCTTGACCTTTTATTTATAGCTTTTTTCTTTTCCCACAAAAACTCCCATGCCACCTACCACCATACAAACACATTAAAGTAATATTTTTCTAATGCCATACTTCCATGTATTTTTCTAGTGCATTTCCTCTGCGTGCAAACAAATGCAAAAACTCCCATAACCTTCTGGCGATAAAAAATCCTTTGACCATAGACTAACTTGTGTGAACACCTCGTGCGGAAGTAGATTTACCTCTACATCCTTTACCAAGTTATTTACCTCACCTACCTCATGTTGCTATGCCCTTTTATCCATATACATGGTTTTTATAAAGTTTTTTGACACCAATCTTCACCCATAATGACTTTTTCTACGTGCGCTCTTATGACCCCACGTGCTTATGATTTTCTCAATTGGGCCGCCAATCTACATCATTTCCAACACTTTCTTCTTACTGCATTCTTCATTGAAACACCTTCCACCCAACTCTAAAAATATGCGTGGTCCTCTACGTATAAAAACCATTTCAACAGTAACTAGATACTGACGCACAAGCGTGTCCATAAAAAACTAAATAGAAAGAAAAAAAAAGTAACGATGAAAGGAAACACATAGAAAGGAAAATGCATTAAGGGAAGTCCTAAGCTAAATGACAATACTACCTTATTTACAAACACACTAAAGACTTATTTATACTAGGGCTTCAACCTACTCCTATTGAAATGATCAGACAAAATTGTTCAATCTAGCACTTGTAACTTACAAGTGCCTGAATCAAGTATATGAGATATCACATATGGTCCCAGCCAATGTACTTTAAGTTTTCTAGGATGGTGATTTTTTTTTGAATCATATAGTAGAAGCATTTGCACAACCTCAAAATTCTTGTTTTTAATATGACGATCATGCCATGCCTTTTGTCATGCATTTTCCGACTTTTGAATCCATCAACAAATGGCTCACCTCTCATCCAACTCCATAAGATTATCAATACGATCCACTAATGCTTTTTCATTGGCCAATCCTCCTATGTGCACAATATGCAGGGATGGTAGCATGAATTCCACAAGCAGAACCACTTCAGCGCTAAATACCAATTGAAAAGGAGTGAAATTGTTCAATCTTTTATAAGTTGTGTGATATGCCCATAGTACTACAAATAATTTATCTTCCCAGTCCCTTATTTTGACATCGTAAATATTAGTCAATGTGTGGTTTAAAATTTTGTTAATTACCTCAATAGTTCCATTAGCCTAAGGATGATAGGGCATAGTTTTGTGATGCACCACCATAAATTCTATTAACAAGATGCGAACTATCTCATTCCAAAATTGGGTACCCCTATCACTAGTTAAACTCAACGAGCATCCATACCCGCTGATTATATTTTTGCATAAGAACCTAACTACTATAGCTGTAGTGAAATCCTTCACAGGTGCCACTTTTTCCCACCTTGTAGGATAGTCTGTACAAGTGATAATGTAGCATGGACATGTCCTGTGCAAGGTTGGGGAAATAGGTCCCGTAAAATCAATTACTTATTTTTCAAATGGATATGTGCTAGCAATATGTATTAAAGGCATTTCATCTCATTGCCTTGACTTACCAAGGTTTTGGAAATGGTCATAGGCCTTACAATACTCTATGCAATCCGTATAAAATGTTTCCCACCAAATACTTTCCAACAGGATCTTGCACATGGTCACATTTCTTGTATAGTGACCTCCTACAATACCACCATGAGTTTCTTCCATGATTGAAATACGTTTATGTTATAGTATGCAATAGAAAAAAAACCTCATCCCGACCTAGCTTGTATAGGTCTACACTAATCAACATAAAGGGCGCGACACATATAGCTAACTATTTCTTCTCTAAAGCCTTCATTTCCTCTAGTGCCACACACGTTCACAAGAAAATGACAATATCTTCCAAGTCAGAGGGTGTTCATTGAAATCTAAACAATTATGCATATGACATCGTGTCGTTAATGCTCTATGTGTCCTCACCTAAGTTAATATGTGATAAGTGGTCAGGTCCCAAATTGATCTTTCCTAGTTTTACCATAACTGTAAACTCAAACTCCTGAATAATACATTATCCAACAACATATCCAACCTTACAAGGTAGGCTTGTTCACTAAGTACTTTAATGCCATGTGGTCTGTGTAGAAAATAAAAGGTGTTGCTAGAAAACACTGCATAAATTTATGCAGTGGGTAGATCATCGACAATGCCTCGCGCTTCGTCATTATATAATTCTACTCAGTTGGAGTTATCTTTCTACTATCAAAACACAAGGGATGGTCAATAATCCCCTCTCTAGGCTGCCAACATTTCCTATTACCTAATGCATCAGCATGCACATGAAAAGGTTTATCCTAAGAGGGAAAGTGCAAAATGGGAACAATAGTAAGCTTATCCTTCAAAGTGTCAAAAGCCACCTACTGTGCTTCATCCCAATATAATTTACTCGTATGTTTCAACAACTCTTCCAATGGTTCAGAGATCCTAGCATAGCCCTTGATGAATTTCCTGTAGTAACCCGTATTCCCTAAGAATCTGTGCATGACGCTTTGACTAGTAGGCTCCTCCAAACCTAAGATAACAACTTTGGCATGATCTACCAATAATCCTTCCTTGCAAATGATGTGACCTAGTAGTGTGCCAAATGGAGTAGTAAAAGACACATTTCTTAATGTTCAGAGAGATACTTAACTTCTTGCACCTCTAAAACATCAATCTCAAATCGTCACAGTGATCTCTTACTAACCCATATACTGTCCAATCATCTAGGTAAAACTTGTATAAACTTGTGGATGAAGTCTTGAAATTCTTGCACCACAATGTGTGAAAATATAGCAGGTGTGTTCTTCATTCTAAAATGCATGAACGTATAAGAAAAACTTCCCCATTCAGTGGTGAAAGTAGTCTTCTCCTAGTCTTCCTTCACAATTATTACCTGGTGATAACCTAAGAATCCATCTGTAAAAGAATAAATTTCCTGCCCTGCTACACCTTCCAAGATCTCTTAAGTAAATGGGGTTGGGAAAGGATCTATGACACATGCAACATTCAAATCTCTATAGTCTACACATATCCTTATCCTTCCATCCTTCTTGATACTAATCACCATTGGGCTCACCCATTCAGATTCCTCAATTGCCTCAATGATTCTAGATTGTATCATCTTATCAATTTCCTCCTTAACATTTACACAAATTTTGGTTCATCCTGTAGGGCCTCTTCCTGACAGGGTGCACACCCCTTTAACTTAATGTGAATTTCCTTAAGGAATGATGAACTCCCTTTAACTCATGGTATCCATGGAAAAACAAATCTTGGAAGTTACGCAACAGCTCAACTATTTTTTAAACCTCCTTGGTCCATCCAGTAATTTCCAATGACAATTCTTTTGGTTCCTCTTCAATACCAATGTTGAACTTTATTTGTTTTCAAGGGCTCATGGTAGGCACGTGCACTTTCTCATATTCTTTGTCCAATACTTCACACATACCTTCTATGTGATCAACATTTAAATTTTCCACTTCTTTGTCATCTATCTGGTATACCAACTTACCATTTTATTTTTCTAGGTAGGCGTGCTCAAGCTGTACTTCTTCTACCTCTTCCTCTATGAAGCACACCTCCAACTAGGGTTCACC
Organism: Taxus chinensis; assembly: GCA_019776745.2. Taxonomy (NCBI): domain Eukaryota; kingdom Viridiplantae; phylum Streptophyta; class Pinopsida; order Cupressales; family Taxaceae; genus Taxus; species Taxus chinensis. The sequence continues at coordinate 673,536,933 of CM034146.1, forward strand.
TAATAAATCCAGGATTTGTCTTCATCCATGGACACTATCTCCTAATGTAAGGCACTTAACTACCTATAACACCTCATTCACTGATGGCTTAGGAGATTGATATTCAAAATTTTGAATAATATCTTTCATCATCTCTTGCCAATTTCCCATCTGATGACGTAGCTCTGAATGGATATACCATGCATGTGCACATAACCCTGCAAGGTGGAATAGAACTTATGCACCCATAGAGAAGGAGGAAAGGCTTCCATGCCTTCCTTCAAGTTCTTCTTACACTCCTGAACATGGTACTGAGGAAGATCCTTTCCCATCATAGTCGCATATCTTAGATGGTGCAGTACTTCAGAGAAACCTAATAGAGAGTTCAATTCTCACTTCGCACCACTCTAGAAAATTATCTTGATTTGTTGCCAACTCACCCAATAAATCTAGGATTGTCTGATGTGTCATCTCCCACCAATGTGCTCTGAATACTATCACCTGTGCATAAGGTATAGGTTAATAATTCCAACCAATGTGCTACTTCCAAGGTATAAGTTATCTCCTCTCTACTTGATCATGTCCATGGTGCATTATTTGAGATTCCATTTTGACTTCGCAAGAAAGACATCAGGGTTTCCTCCTCTCCCAGTGTAACTTGGTAACTACCTTCCTCCCAATGTACCTTTGCTCTTAAACACCTAACTATGTGTGCCCTGGTAACTTGAGTGATAGATCCATTTAGTTGTCTTCGAATCAACTCATAGGTCCCATGCACCTAATTGTCACATGCAATTCTAGTCATGTCACCCATGGACTGAGTATCTTCCCGTTGAATGACCCATTCTCTCGATGGATGAATAACTTCAAGGTACCTAATGGTGCACACATGTATTCTATCAAGATCCTCTTCTCCTAAGGGTTCCACATATGATGCAGACCTTCCATCTAGTCAGTGGTATAATCATGCACTCCTTATTGTTCTCAAAACTAATGTACCCCTTATTGAAGCACAAATCAACGTTATTCCTATAACACCAAGGGGCATCTAAGTAATACTGGGAAATTTGCTACCTCATTGAGTTCTAGAACCTCAAAATCCCTAGTAAACCTTTCCCCTTGAATGGTTATGGATGCATCCTTCAAAACCCCAATGGGCATAACCTTTTTTTTCAATTATCCATATACAACACATTTGAAGATGGCTACAATGGGGGCCTTCCCATTTGATTCCTGTGCATCTAAGGTAAGGAAATTCAACTTCCATGCACCTGTGTAAATCAATATGTTGCTTAAAATCCATCCATAAACCACTGCATTTAATGTGATTTCCTTATCATATTCAATATTGTGAGGGGGTAGATTAGCATGTAAGACTTGTCTCTCATGCTCACCTCCAGCGCGTGTCACTTTTTCTCTCAACTATTCCCCTAATAGAGGAATAACATTCTCTTGGCGCAACATCTGACATACTTCCCTAACTTCATCCATATCATTCTGAGGGACCTCAATGCTCTTTTTCTATTCCAAATTTCATGATTTCTCCTTTAGAAATTGAATCTCCCCTTGCAAACTTGGAATCACCTCCATGGTTTCTTTGATAAACCTCCTTCTGATGGCTTGGATCATGATACTTTCCAGTGTAACACTTATTCTACTGTAATGAGGGGCCTTTTCTTTAGTTCTTCCCTGGCGTGAGTGGCTTCCACCCACGTAGTCACCAGGACTAGTTCTAACTCAGGGTTATATGCCACCCTAGGCATCCATAGTGGATCAACCCGCTTCACGCTAACCATTCCCGCGCCCTTGTCCTTCCTCTGGTTCTAGGCTCATTTGTTCATAAAACTCAGGGAAATCCTCATACTTATGCTTTTTATTGCACCATGAGAATTGTAGTAGATCCACACATTCACACTTGTAGTGTTCAGTAGATCCATAATTGTAAAAATTTCCACGGGGGAACTCACTTCTACCTCCTTGACCACCACAGACCTCTTAATCCTCTGCAAAAACCTCTTCCTTGACCACCTCCATCTGGGCACCCTTCATATTGACATCCTTCATCCTTTAAACCTCTTACAATGCTGGTATGGCACACACCAGTGTCAATGGTGTCATGGATTTGGTCTATTAGTTTGTATTCCTTTGTATCATGGGTTGTAGATGTATAAATTTTACAATAACATGACACATTCTTACAGATCGCGCACTCTGATAACAATGGGCACCTACTTGCATCATGATCCCCATGGAAAATTTCACAATCTACTGACATAACAGACACTAAATTTTGAGGGAAACTATCCTTCGTATGTCCTTCTACTTCAAAACCTATACACCAATGTATAATACAAGTTTCATGAGCCGAATTTGTACGATATTTTTTCAAGTTTCTTTTCCATGGCAGCAATATATGCTTCCAAAAATGGGATTACCCCAGTGTCAATGCTTCCAAAGGATTGAGTGTGTAGAGAAGCTTCCAAGGCCTCATGTGGATCCTTGAAAGTCTTATGGGAAAGTACTCTTCTGAAAGACATTATCGATCCTCCAATGAACCCTTGGGCATACTAAGATGGATGGATATCATAAGAAATTTTGACTAGAGAGTCTTAAAGTGCATGTCATACTCCCACACACTATCTACCATATTTTTTTGAATCATCCTTGAGCACACTAAAGATATTTTTTTCAAACTCAAGAATATGGAATTCTGCTAAAAAGGCATCATAACAAAGTAGTATAATCCACTCACTTTTTGATGTGGGTCATACTTTAGGTACTAGCTATGCATGCGCCCTTGCAACATAGTTCAAACTAACTTTCCTTTTTCTTTGGGGAAGTGATACCCTTAGCGCACCATAGAAACTCACATTTTTGTACATGTTCTATAAAATTCTCAACACCCTTGTAATCAGGTAAATGCAGAGACATCTCATAAAACACCTACGAAGGTGGTTGAGGTCCTTATCCACCAGTTACCAAAAATTTTAACTCTTCATGTGTTTCCACCACCACCAGATCCATAGAACCACTAGCTCATATTCCTAAAGATCCACCAGATCCTCCTCCTATAGTAGGTAAAGGGCCTAACACAGTATTTGTGCCTTGCGCCCCCACTGTTGTGCTAAAATACACACCAATAGTTTGTGACATCAAACCACCCGTAGATGTGGTACTCAAAGCTTTTGTACCCATACTTTCCCGAAATATTATGTAAGAGAGGATGCCTCCAAACACATGAAATATTTGTGCTTCCATAGATGAACTAAATGAGAAATTATATCTACTAGGTGCTACTCGACCACAAATATTAATACCAATCAGGTTAACCAAAACTTGTCATAGGAATTGGAAAACTAAGCACTAGGGTTTGGTCACCATGTGGACTAAGATGTGCTGCCTATGACTCTCCTCCTTTCTCCATATGACGAGCTCTCACTAGAAGTCGAGGGGGTTTATCTCCTGCACTTTCCAAGATGGGGTAGCACATACTTCTCAGGTTCCACGTCTTCTACATGAACCTCACATCCTTCCCAAAACATCTACCTCCATAAGTCCATCACTCCTAAAACTTCATGTTGTCTTTCAACTCCCTTTCTCATGCTTCATTATAATTGAGCCACCTCTCTTCTCTCTCCATTTCAACCACAAGGTCCGCCATCTCCTTCCACACCAAATTCCACGCCCCGTACCTAGTGGGAAGTTAGAAAACCATAGGAAATGCCTCCATGCTGAGAGTGATGACCAAGATCTTAATGGATAATGGTATAACACACAAGAAAAATCCTCTTAGATCCCTCAAGAACTCAAACTCAACAATCTCCAGGAAAGAATACATAGAAACCACATATTCTAGTGTATAACTAGCCAACACTCCACTCTACCAATGATCAACGACATGAGTCCAGGTCAGATCAACATCATGCAGCCTTTGATACTCTTCTTGGGTCCAAACATGAGGTCTATAATGAACCAAATCTTCCTTGATGCATATGCTGATAGCCATTCATACAACTCTACTGGGAAACAAAAAAAGAATGTTTCATAAAACTCATGATACAGGTTCTCTTCTACCCATTTATGTGCATCAAACTCAGATCCAGTACTGAACCACTGTGTAAACTCATCCTCCGTGATTTTAAGCCAAGCCTCGATGTTGTCTAAGGTCAAGCGTTCTGTCATCACACACCATTCTCATAACAACTTCAAAAGAGGTCCCGGTAATGTAACCAAGATGTAGTCAGTTTTTCCTACTCCCTTTAAACCCCAAGCATGCTGACCTATCACCCAACATAAACTGTGTGTTCACTCAAGGCATGTAAGGGTTTCGATCCCCTCTTTTATGTGATCCTTGTAAGAATGCATCACCATTAATGGGGGAATGGTTTGTAGAACATAAACACATACATTTGATCTAATACAAGAGGTAGAGGAACTAGCTCTAAACATAAATGCACCATGATATGATATAAGAATTACAACAACATAATAAAATCAGATCTAAACCATGAATAACATGAAAGAACACACTAGGGTTTGGATCCATAAACATAGATAGTTGGAACAAAGGATAATATATTGATTATAATCATTTACAGTATCCATATTACATCAAAAAGGGTCCTATCAGACCATATACATCAAGGAATAACATTCCAACCCTACAAAAATACTTTACACAGAGAGCCCTAGCTATGTTATTCCATCACAAATCTTGTTTTAGACCCGAGCACATACATACATGCATGACCTCATACTTTCCTAGCCTCCCTTCTAGCACCATCATCCTAAGCCATCCTCTCTATTAGATCTAAATGCCTCCTTATATAGAAAACGAGGCTCTCCTTTACCGCCATAACCTTATCCATGATCATGCCACATGCCAAGTGGAAACATGCCCCTCCATACTCGAGTGCTTATGTCAGCTTAAAAAAGCCTCCACTAATTATAATGATCCTCCTTTGGAATATTCCCTTCCTAGAATATTCTTTCCTTGAGCTCCAAGACTCTAGACTGACACCTTATCCACTCGTCATGCCAACTCAAGTCTTCACAGTATTTTTCTTGTGATACCATATCCAATGAAATGGCTAAGTCCTCAAACCCTATTCTGTTTCTGCATGCCAACCATTTCTCCCATGTGCCTTTCCTTGAGCACTTTTTACCTTCCTTTCCCTTTCCATGCGTGCTCTTCCTCTGCCTCCGGACTGAGTCAATTTTTAGGGCCCAACAATTACTTCACATTGGCATGCTTTATTAACTTCCTCGAATACATAGTAACTGACATCGGTTGGTGGACCGGTGTCAGTCACTTGGGGATCGGTATTGTTAGGTTGTGGAGCCTGTTTTCAAGTGAGAAAGTGTTGAAGACTATACACTAAGAGTACTGTACACTTTCCACGTTGTCTTTCCGGGGTTCGGGGCTGGGTCGGGCCCTGAATGGGAGTCCGGGGGTGCAGCCCCAAGAATTTTTTTTTGGCCTTTAAACGTGCCCATGTATACCGGGAAACACACTTTTCTCATATGGGACCATATTTTTGACCCATAGGTTTATGGGATGGTTTTAGACCATGGTTTTGATACCCACTATTTTGTAAAACTTCTTATGCAGTTGTCTACTTATGTGGTTTTGTGCATATGGTAGGGTTGATGTAACATTGCAGATGTGTATGAATTCGGGGGTGAATTCTATAGAGTTTTTTGAGCATAGCTCCAAACAGATCTAGGTATTGCATTGAGAGAGAGGTGGCTTGTAATAAATCTGAGCAAGTGATTCTTGGTGGACATAGCCCAAATTGGGTGAACCATGTTAAATACTGTCTCTTTGTGTTGTGTTCTTTTATTTTATTCTGCACTTTTATTTTAGATCTGTAATATTTACTGCATATTAGTTTCTACTGTTGTGATTCTGTGAGGGTTTATTCCACATAATTTATCCCTTATTTCCTAACAAGTGGTATCAGAGCCTAGTTTGGTTTGCTGAAGTGTTGAATCGTAGGGAAATTTTTATCTTGAGTGGGAGCTATGGCAGATGATGGAAGATCAAGGTTTGATAAATTCAATGGGCAGAATTTTAGTCTTTGGAAGCTGCAGATGGAAGATTACCTTTATCAGAAGGATCTTTATACTCTGTTGTCTGAGAAGGTGAACAAACCCTCGAGCATGACAGATGCGGAATGGGATTTACTAGATAGGAAGGCACTTGGGACAATCTGGATGAGTCTTGCATCTTCGGTATTATTTAATGTTTCAAAGGAAAAGACTACAAAAGCACTGATGGATGCATTAGGGAAGTTATATGAAAAACCCTCTACCTCTAATAAGATATTTTTAATGAAAAAGTTGTTTAATATGAAGATGTATGAGAATGGTTTAGTAGTAGATCATTTAAATGATTTTAATACAGTTGTAAATATGCTAGCTTCGGTTACAATATAATTTGATGAAGAAGTTAGGGCTTTATTAATTCTGTGCTCTTTACCTGAGAGTTGGAATAGCTTGGTAATGGTGGTAAGCAACTCGGTTCCAGCTAACTCAAAGTTGAAGTTTGAGGATGTTGTAGGGGTGATTCTAAGTGAGGAAATGTGAAGAAAAATCTCTGGGGAATCTTCTACTTTAGGGAATGCTTTGACAGTGGAAACTAGAGGGAGACAAAAGAATAGAGGAAGCCATGGAAAATCGAAGGATCGGGCAAGGTCAAAATCCAAAAGCAAGATAGTATGCTGGCACTGTGGAAAGTCTGGGCATGCAAATAAGGACTGTTGGGAGCTTTAGGACAAGAAGAAAAAATAGGAAGAAAACAAGGAGGAAAATGTGGCAATGGGTAATGTATGTCAGGATGCTTTGATTCTTTCTTTGCATAATATTGTTGAATCTTGGGTTTTAGATTGGGGGCTTCTTTCCATGCTACTCCACATAGGCATTATTTTGTTGATTGTGTTCAAGGGGATTTTGGGCATGTTTTTCTTGGTGATGATGAGCCTTGCAATATAGTTGGAAAAGGTTATGTTTGGGTTAAGATGCATAATGGGAATACATGGCTATTGAAGGATGTCAGACATGTGCCTACTTTAAAATGAAATTTGATATTGGCAGGGAAGTTGGGAAGTGATGGTTGTACTGTGATATTTACATCAGACTCTTGGAAGGTTACCAAGGGTGCTCTTGTGGTGGCAAGAGGTAAGAAGGTTGGAACCTTATATTTAATTACTTATAGCACTAATGTTTGTAATCTTGTGACTTCAGAAGTAGATACAAATTGTGGTACTATAGGCTCGGTCATATGAGCCATAAGGGCATGGAGATCATAAAGAAGGATTTTCCCGAATATACAAAAAAAGGTTTGGAGTTCTGTGAGGACTGCATATATGGGAAACAGAAGCGAGCAAGGTTTCTCAAGGTTGGACCTACAAAGAAAGATAGTAAGTTAGAGTTGGTGCATTCTGATGTGTGGGGGCTGGTTCAGGTATCATCTCTTGGGGGTTCAATTTATTATGTTACTTTTATTGATGATGCAACAAGGAAATCTTGGGTTTATTGTATTAGAAATAAATCTGATGTATTTGACAGTTTTGTTAAATGGAAAGCCTTGGTAGAGAATGAAACAGGTCTTAAGCTAAAATGTCTCAGGTAAGATAATGGAGGGGAGTATTGCAGCAATGAATTTGATGATTATTATTCTAAGAATGGAATCCACAGGAAAAGATATGGTTCCAGGAACTTTGTAACAGAATGGGGTGTCAGAAAGGATGAAATGAACAATAATGGAACGTGCTAGGAGCATGAGGTTACATGCAGGACTGCCTCTTTTTTTAGGGTAGAAGTGGTGAGTACAACTGTGTACTTGATAAACAGAGGACCCTCAAGTGCCTTGGATGGAGGCATACCTGAGGAGGCTTGGTATGGTAAGAAAGTTGATTATTCATTTCTTAGAGTCTTTGGATGTGAGATGTTTGTTCATATAGACAAGGATGATAGGACCAAGCTAGAGGATAAATCAGAAAAATGTACTTTCATTGGTTATGGTGGTGATGACTTTGGATATAAATGTTGGAGTATTAAGGACAAGAAAATCATTCGATCTAGGGATGTGGTCTTTAATGAGAAAGTCATGTATAAGTAGCAGTTGCAGGAAAATAGGGAAGAATCCCAGAAAGAATATGTAGCGGTAGAGGATCTTTCGGATGGGAAAGTGACAAATGAATCAGTTCAGGAACCTCCTCAATAGGAACCCCAAACTCCTATATTGAGGAGGTCTTCTAGGGTAAGAAGAGAACCTGAACATTTTTCTCCTTCTCTTTATTATTTATTACTCACTGATAGTGGAGAGCCAAAGAGATTTGATGAAGCAATGCAGGTAGATGCCAGGAAGAAGTGGGAGCAAGCCATGGATGAGGAGCATTAGGCTCTCATGGAGAACCAGACATGGGATTTGGTGATGCTACCTGAAGGAAAAAGAGCATTACAGAACAAGTGGGTGTTTAGAGTTAAAGAGGAAGAAGGAGGCAAGAAAATATACAAGGCCTGGTTGGTGGTCAAGTGGTTTGCACAGAAAAAAGGTATAGATTTTGATGAGATTTTTTCTCCTGTAGTAAAAATGACTTCTATTAGAACTGTTCTTGGAATAGTTGTAGCATAATACTTGCACTTAGAGCAGCTTGATGTAAAGACTGCATTTCTCCATGGTGATTTGGAGGAGGATCTATATATGCAACAACCATAGGGCTATGAGGTCAAAGGTAAAGAGGAGATGGTGTGCAAACTGAAGAAGAGCTTGTATGGCTTGAAACAAGCTCCACGTCAATGGTATAAGAAATTTGATAGCTTCATGATGGATCAAGGTTATATTAGATGCCATTCTGACCATTGCGTGTATACAAAGAAATTTGAGAATGCCAGTTATATTATCCTGTGTTGTATGTGGATGACATGTTGGTTGCAGGTAAAAACATGTAGGAAATAAAAGTACTCAAGAAGTAGCTAAGTGAATCCTTTGCTATGAAGGATTTGGGGGAAGCCAAATAAATCCTTGGTATGAGGATATCTCAAGATAAGAAAGAACGAAAGCTGACTTTATCTCAAGAAGAGTACATTAAGAAGGTCTTGGAGAGGTTTAATATGCAGGATGCTAAACCGGTTGGGACTCCTTTGGTAGGCCATTTCAAGTTATCAAAGGAGTAGTGTCCCCAGACAAAGTAGGAGAGAAACCAGATGTCCAAGGTACCTTACTCATCAGTAGTTGGCAGTTTGATGTATGCCATGGTATGCACCAGGCCTGATATTGCCCATTCAGTGGGAGCGGTGAGTAGATTTATGAGTGATCCAGGTAAAGATCATTGGCAGGTAGTAAAGTGGATCCTTTGGTATTTGAGAGGGACCACAGGGATAGTTTTGTGCTACAGTGGATCAGACACCACTTTCAGTGGTTATGTAGATTCAGATATGGCTGGAGATGTAGACAACAAGAGGAGCACGACAGGTTATGTTTACACTGTAAGTGGGACAACAGTGAGTTGGATTTCATGACTACAGAAGCTGGTGGATTTGTCAACCATGGAGGTTGAGTATGTTGCTGCCATAGAGGCAAGTAAAGAAATTATTTGGTTACAACAATTGCTTGAGGAGTTGGGGCATAAGTAGGAGGAAGGAAAGTTGCATAGTGATAGCCAGAGTGCTATACACCTAGCTAAGAACTCTACTTTCCACTCTAGGATGAAGCATATACAGTTAAGGTATCATTTCATCAGGACAAATTTGGAGGAAGATAAGTTTAAGCTAGAGAAGATTCATACTAGTCAGAATCCTACTGACATGATGACCAAGGTGGTCACAAGGGAAAAACTGAAGCTATGTTCAACTTTGGTTGGTCTTCATGGAAACTAGTGAAGGGTTGAGAAGCTTGCTCAGAGGAAAACTAGTCTCCAAGTGGGAGATTGTTAGGTTGTGGAGCCTGTTTTCAAGTGAGAAAGTGTTGAAGACTGTACACTAAGAGTACTGTACACTTTCCACGTTGTCTTGCCGGGGTTCAGGGGTGCAGCCCCCGAGAATTTTTTTTTTGGCCTTTAAACGTGCCCGTTATACCAGGAAACGTGCTTTTCTCATATGGGCCGTATTTTTGACCCATAGGTTTATGGGATGGTTTTGGCCCATGGTTTTGATACCCATGGTTTTGTAAAACTTCTTATGCAATTGTCTACTTATGTGGTTTTGTGCATATGGTAGGGTTGATGTAACATTGCAGATGTGTATGAATTCGGGTGTGAATTCTGTAGAGTTTGTTGAGCATAGCTCCAAACAGATCTAGGTATTGTATTGAGAGAGTGGTGGCTTGTAATAAATCTGAGCAAGTGATTCTTGGTGGACGTAGCCCAAATTTGGTGAACCATGTTAAATATTGTCTCTTTGTGTTGTGTTATTTTATTCTGCACTTTTATTTTAGATCTATAATATTTACTGCATATTAGTTTCTACTGTTGTGATTCTGTGAGGGTTTATTCCACATATTTTATCCCTTATTTCCTAACAAGTATTGGTCAAGAAATGAGGAATTGACATTTGTTAAGGCTAACTGACATCAGTTTCTTGTGCATGACTAATTTAATTAAGTCACGGGAATTAGATAAAATCTTTATTTTAAAGTTGATCTAATGGTTCTAAGTGCATAGCTAAAGTTACCTAACTTTATATATGATTATATAAGGTTAAAAGATAGGGTTAGAAGGTAATGATTGATCATAATTATAAGAAGGAATTATTGGAGAGAGAAAAGAGAAGCTTGTGAGGAAGAAAGTACAGTACATCCATTGAAGGTGTGGAAGATTGCAGATCTTTCATTGTATAACCTCTGTAAAGTTTTTAATAATATATTGGCTGTTTCCTGGTGGATGTAACCCACACTGGGTGAACCACATTAAATCTTTTGTATTTTTTTTTAAATTTCTGTGTTTATTTCTTATATGCTTAGATCTGATATATATTTGTACAACTGTTGTGATTAAACCCAACAACTGGTATTAAAGCTTAATTAGCTTTATTATATATACCAACACATAGGTTTGACACAAGAGTGCACATGAGACAAAGATAATGCCATGGAAGTGTAAATATCAAAGAGAGAAGAAGGTGGGGGACCAACGACCCTCAAAAAGGGATCTATAAGAAGAGGTGGATCGTGAAGAATATCTGAAATGTTGGAAGTGACAAGTGTCCCTAGGGAAGCAGTAGCACTCCCAACGTGAGACATAGATAGGTCATCCAAGATGTGTGATGGCTAAAATGGATAATGCAATGTAACACATGAAGTAGGAGGAGAAGACTTTTGCGAAGAGTTGCTGGAAGGCCAAGGTGAAGTAACATGACACTCAATAGAAACAACAAGTATAGGAAGAGTTTTTTCAATTGAGAAATCAAGATGTGAGGGAACACAAGGGCAAATGGTCACATATGTCTTAGAGAAAGGGTCTCTAATGTAACACAAGTGCAAAGAGTAAATGGATGCATGAACATGGTCAATAATGAGAATTTTAGTGGTAGCAGTACAATGATTGGTCTCAAATGAAAGGTATTGATGTCGATAGTCAAAAAGGGACTCCAAGGAAGCAACAAGAATAGATGAACACTCAGTAGTGGAAGGGATGTGAGAAGGGGGAGAATCCATGGTGGCACAAAAGTGGTCTAGGGAAACATCTCTCTTAGATGGTGAAGCAATATTACCATGAAACTGTCAGATAATGAATGAAGAAGTGAAATGATACTTAGTGTGCTCAAATAAATGCAATGTATCCCTACACATAGTAAGACCAAGAAGGCCATAGACCTCATCATTGTGGCTAAATTACTTATCCTTCTACAAGAGGCTTGAGAGAATCAGGAACGAGACCATGGAGGTAGAGAAACAAACCATGCATAGTGCAATGTCTGATGATTCCTTCCTTCCATGTCAAACAATTATCAGGATCGAGCATAACAACATAATGATGAAACTCCATAATGTAGAAAAACCACCAAAAATATCCCTGATGACATGTTGAATGGAAAAAAATGGCCTAAGTGTTGGGCGTGTGAATGTAGGGCGTGAGAAGAGTGTGCGGTGCTACAAAAAGGTTGAAGTGCCTAGGATCAAGACTTAGCCGATTTTACTATGGAGGCTATTTTTAGAGATACCGTGCTGAGCACAAAAAAATAAGGAGACTTACAGCTCACACAATGTTATTTTGAGAATAAGCAATGACTGAGTGCCATGCATAGGTTAGGCTAGTAATAGGATTTCTACTCAGAGTTAACTATAGGAAGTCTATTGTTAGAGCACTTACATGTTGTGCATCCTTTTGTAAAGGTGCATGGCTATTATTATTATGTGATCTATTTTGAGAAGTGCATGGGTGGTGAATGGCAAGTCCCCACCCCCATAAATATATATTGATTTGCACAGTTAGGTGGAAAGCTATTGTAGTTATGTTGCTGGTCTTGTTGAGCACATGAATCATAAAGATACTTATGTAATGTAAGAAGCTTATGTATTTTATAGCATTTAATACAATGGAATATATTGGCTGGATAATGGTATTGAACATGATTGAAACTAATTCTTACATGGTAAATCTTATTATAGTCATTGTTTAGTTCATCTATCATGTATTCTAAGATCTAGATCTGGATTGTGCACTATGGATTGTTTATGATTAATCATGAGTCTGAATTATATATATATATATATATATATATCATATATATCATTCATGATAACATTCTGACCAAAACAACTCTAAAGAGGGACCTGGTTCCTTTACATGCTTCAGGTGAGTGCTCAGCTAAGGCGGAGTGATGTGTCAGCACGCTTGGGTTATTAACTATGAATTTTAGGCTAGATCATTGGTTCCATTTCCAGGACCTCTTTTTCAGTTGTTTTAAGGATGTTGCATGATGAAGATGTACTGGTTGACCTTAGCAAGTGTTGAGGAATGGATACAAGATATGGAAGAAGAATACACTTAGAGATTCAACACTGGATCTGAGTTTGACGCACGCGCATGGGTTGAGCAGAATTTTTATGACTACTTATATGAGAGATTATTTACTATTTTCCCCATAGAACTATACAAGTGGATGTTTTTTTATGCATCTAATAGAAATTGGAGGTTTCACACACTTGTATAGATGTAAGAATAATTTTAGGCTCTTTATGATGGTGATCTGATTTGGACGAGCACTGTGGATACTTGGTTCCGTGGTGTTTAGAATAGCTATATTTTGGAGTAATCAATTTCCACTTACTCTTGTCCAGAGGTAGTTGAGTTTCAATTTTTATGTTATCCCAGGGGACCATATCTACATGGAACTCCACTAGTGATCAAGATCTTGATGGTAACCCTGAATTTGGAAGAGAAGACGGTGGCTAGCTAAACCCCACCACACACGGGGGTAGGAGAAGTAGTGATGAAAGATGGTGGACCTAGTGACAGAAAGGAAAAGAGAAGAAAGGTGGCTTCAAATCAATGAGGTGCATGAGAGGGATTTAGAGAAGAAACACGAGGTTTCAGAATGGATGACATTATGGAGAGATATGGCTCGTGAAGGATTTGGAGCTCACACAGAGGACATGGAGCTAGAGCATCGAGAACTCCCCCATTTGGGAAAGCATAATAGGGAACCCTCATCGGCCTCTTTTAGGAGTGCACCAGTAGAGACAACATGGGCCACATGTGCGCATCTGAACCTACCTGACGACCTAGCCCTTGTGCTTGGTTTTCCAGTTTCTAGTACAATCAGTAGTCAACAAGATAGTTTTGGTAGTAGAGTGGCAAGAGGTAATGTTGAATCATCAATGGGTTCAAGAGTATATCACATAACAAGCACATCTATGGCTGATCAAATGTCTTCCTTGTTATTTGGGGGTACCTTTTTAGGCACATCGTCGACACATAACACATGCACGTAGAAATTTGGACTCACATCTGGGGCTAGTACCACTTCATAGACTGTTGGAGTTCAGTTTAGCACCAATTTTAGGACACAAGGTAGTGCATCCTCTGGTTTAATTCCTATTATAGGTGGAGGATCAGGAGGGACAGTTGGCATGAGATCTGGGTAGATCTAGTGGATCTAGAGGTGGAGGTAACATAGGAGGTTCTGGATTTGGTGGGCTTAGTCCTCACTAACCCCAAAATATTTACATGTAGATGTCACTTCATCTCCCATAATATAGGGGAATAAAATATTCTATTGAGCATGTTCATATGTGTGAGATATTGTGGCATACAAAAGGAATTATAGCTCCAGAGTGCAAGGCAAGTCATTTTGTAACTATGTTATAGGGATGCGTGCACAGCTAGTACTAGAAGTTTGACCCTGATCAAACTTGTGTGGATTATATAATATTGGGAGATGTTTTCCTAAAGGAATTTTATATCCCTGAGTTCGAGCAGAAAAGTATAAGCGCGCTCAAGGATATCAAGTAGAGAATTACTGAGAGTGTTTGTGAGTATGATGCTCATTTCAAAATACTTCTATCTAAACTATCCTATGATATCCATGCCATTTAGCATGCACAGTGGTTCATCGGAGGCTTGATCACACCATTTCGAATGGCACTCTCACATAAGAATTATATAGATCCACGCGAGGCACTTGAAGCATATTTGCATGCTTAGGTAGTCAGAAGCATAGACATTAGAGTAAGTCCATTCATGGAAGCTTAGATTGCAGTAATGGAAAAATAGTTGGAGAAATTATTAGCCAACTCAGCACATGAGACATGCAACATAATGTTTTTGCTCAGATTGTGAAGTAGAGGGGCATACTAAGGATAACTATCCCCATAGAATAGTGCTCTCTATATAAATGGATTGTGAGATATGTCATCTAGACCATGATGCAAGATGAAGCCCATTGTTGCAACGAGTGATAAGGAAGAACATGTCCTGCTACTAGAAAATTTTCCTTTCCAAAACTCACAATATTGAATATTTTAGGTTGATTGATCAAATCTATGATGCCATTGATATTGGAATACGAAAAAAAGGAGTTATAAATAACTCTAAGGATAAAAATGAGAAACATGATCGTGATCACACTCAAGGGTGCTATGATCAAAATGAAGGGCACTTTGAGGGAGGCCATGGCAGAGGTCGAGGATACTATGGTGGATTCAGAGGCCAAGGCCATGGTGGTGGATGAGGTGAGTTTCCTCATGGGACATGCTATACGTGCGGATATCTTGACCACTACAGGTGTGAATGTCCTCATAACATTACTTGTTCAGAAAGAATCATAACTATGAAGAGTGCCTGGATTTATATGAACATCTTAGAAAGAAGCATAATAAGGAAAAAAGGGCATGGGGATGGTTAGAATACAATGCGTCGTGGAAAACCAATGGATGTTGAAGTTAGCACCAGATATTGAGATGAAACCTATGAATATTACTATATGCACTGAAGCTGTGTGTGTTAGAGAGATGTTGCAACAGAAGCGTACCATTATTAAGGAGGAGGTTCTGCATGCAAAGTATCTAGACCCTACACATAAGAAGGAGGTTTACCAAGAAACCATGGAGGTACTCAGAGATCTACAGGGTGAGATATAGTGCCTAAAGGAACAGTCATGGAAGTTGGAACAAAATAAGGCAGCTCACATTCTCCAGTCGGATTTTGATGATCTAAAAGAAGTATGCAATCTGCTATGACAGGAGAACATTATTTCATTACTAGGGAGTTGGTTAAAGGGAAACACTCCGCACGCTGGTCTTGAGAATGAATGACATATTTTTCATGCTAATATCCCTCCTCATAGCTTGGATTATGACAAGGAGATCACTCTAAATAATATTGTGGATGGATGGATTTTGAGTAATATCTTGATTGACACAGGCGCGAAAGTTAATGTTCTTACATTAGATGCATGGGTTCAGATGGGTAGACCTTCATTACAACCATCTTCTAATGTACTATTTATGGAAAATCAGAATAAGGACATGCTAATTGGATTCTTGAAAGATGCATCAATCACCATACATGGAGCTAAGTTCACTAGATATTTTGATGTTTTGGTGCTCGCAGAAACAGATAGCTTCCCAACTCTATTTGGGCATCCTTGGTGCTATAAAAATAATGCTAATCTACATTTCAATAAGGGATATATCAGCTTTGAGAACAAGGAGGAGTGAGTTATTATCCCTTTAACAGACAGAAAATCTACACCTTATGTTGAGCCTTTAAGTGAAGAAGACCTTAATAGAATCTATGTGTGCCATTCAAGATCCGGAAGTGCTTGAGCCATCTAAGGAAGGAATTCTCTAGTGGGAAGATGCACAGTCCATCAGTGATAATACAAGTATTTCCTGTGATAATTGGGCCCATAAAACCTACAAAATGGTTGGGCATGACATAAGGAGCACAGCTACGCATGTAAGTAGACCGCGCTATGTTAGGCATTTAGGCAACAACCCTATACCTTGGTACAATGGTGAAGGAAACCCTGTGGTATTCTTGTAAGCCATGGAATTACAGTGGAAGGATCAGGTGGATAGAAGGAACATGTTAGTTTATACCCTATGCAGGATAGCAATGTGTTGGTGGATGGTTCATAGGGATAACCTCATAGAATGATGAGAAGTGAGAATTTCCTTGTCAGCAAGGTTTCTCAGAAGTAATACACCTACTCAGATATGTGAATATCATGGTAACACTCTTGTTCAACACCACATTCAAAGTGTGAGAGACTCTAGATAGAGGGTTAGGAGGCCTTACCACCTTTGTTGTGGGTTCACAAGATTTATTTCACCTTGCAAGGTTACGCGTATGCATGGTATATTTATGCAGAGTTGAATAGAGAGATTGGAAATTGGAAAAACTTGACTATAGGTATGATCCAAATTTTTGACTACTTCTCCACTAAACCTTCAATGAATGAGGAATTATAGGTTATGAAACATTTGACTATGAGGGATAGTGCAAAAGATGAAGAAATCATTCAGGAGTTACAAGGTGAATCAGACCTAGAAGCACATTTTGAGGAAGTGGAAGAGACAGATGCATAAATTCTTGAGCACACTTGCCTAGAGAAGGAGAAGGGGAAGATGGTCTACATGATGAATGATGAAGAAGTGGAACATTTAGACAGAGATCATTTAGAGGGTATGCGTGAGGTCTTAGACAGTGTAGATGAGAAGGCACACACCTACCATGAACCTATGAAAATAAATAAAGTTAAAATTGGGACAGAAGTTAAACCTAAAGAGAACATCATTGGGGATTACTAGTCTGAATCTGAAGTGGCTAAGATAACTGAGTTTCTACGTGACTTTCAAGAATTGTTTCCTAGGGGCTACTGTGAGTTGAAAAGAGTGCATGAATTTTTGGGGGAGACGAAAATTAAGTTAAAGGAAGGTGCGCACCCTGTTAGAAAGAGACCTTATAGGATGAACCCTAACCTACACATAAAAGTTAAAGAAGAAATTGATAAGATGTTGAAATTTGGCATCATTGAGCCCATAGAGGAATCAAAGTGGGTTAGCCCCATGGTAATCAATAGAAAGAAATATGGAAGGATTAGGATTTGTGTGGAACACAAATATCTTAATGCTTCTTGTGTGATTCATCCTTTCCCTACTTTGTTTATTGAATAAATATTAGAGGGCATCACAGGGTGCGAGATTTACTCCTTTACAGATGGATTTTTTAGATATCATCAAGTAAGGATTGCTAAAGAAGACAAAGAGAAAACAAATTTCAAAATTGAATGGGGAAGTTTTACATACATGGTAATGCCCTTTGGTTTGAAGAATGTTCCTGCAGTATTTTCATGCATCGTTGTTCAAGCATTCTAGGAATTTATTCATAAGTTATTGCAGGTTTACTTAGATAATTGGAATGTATATGGGCTTGTTAAGGATCATCATGACATTTTGAGGTTAATGTTTGAGAGTTGCAAATAGTTAAACATGTCTCTAAATATTAAGAAGTGTGTATTTGCTACACCATTTGGGACTCTGCTAGGGCACATCATTTGCAAGGAGGGGTTGTTAGTAGATCTAGCTAAGGTTGTAGTTATTTTAGGCTTAGAGGAGCCTGCTAGTCAGAGAGAGGTGTATAGATTCTTGGGCCACACAGGGTATTATAGAAAATTTATCAAAGGTTATGCTAATATTTCTGCACCCCTGGAGGAATTATTAAATAGTAAAGGAAATTTTTATTGGGGAGAACCGCAACAATGCGCATTTGAAACATTGAAGGAAAGGCTTACTATAGAACCTATCATGCATTTTCGTTCATGTAATATAACTTTTCATGTACATGTGGACACCTCTAGCATGGCTATTGTCACAATTCTAGCTCATCCTAGAGAAGGTATTGTAGATAATCCTATTTTCTTTGCTAGTAGAAAGTTAACTCCTGTAGAACAAAATTATACAACGACAGAGCGCGAAGCTCTGTCAATGCACTACATAAGTTTAGACAATACTCACTAGCAACACCTTTTATTTTTTATACAGATCACATGGCATTAAAATACTTAGTGAACAAGCCCATTTTACAAGGGTGCATATATTGATGGGTTCTATTATTCTAGGTGTTTGACTTTACAGTTATGGTAAAGCTAGGTAAAAACAATTATGGTCCAGACCATTTATCAAGGATACAATTAGGAGAAGATGCACAGATTATTGAAGATATAATGTTGGATGCACATCTATATAGGATAAATTGTGTGCATTTAGACTTAGAGGATATTGCTGTATTTATGTGTACATGTATGATACCCTAAGGAATGAAGGGCTTAGAAAAGAAAAAACTTACAATTTGCATTGTACTTTTCATGTTAATTAGTGGTGACTTATAAAAACTGGGCTGGGTTTGAGTATTGCGCCGATGTGTACTAGAGCATGAGCATACAACAATTATGGAGGAGGATCATAGAGGTATTGTAGGTAGACACTATGTAGGAGATGCCACCAAGCGCAAGATCCTACTAGCTGGTTTTTGGTAGGAGACCTTGTACAAAGATTGCAAAGAATATTGTAAGGCTTGTGATCACTGTCAACCCCTTGGAAAGCCTGGACAAAGAGATGAAATTCCCTTGAGGCCTACTAATAGTCCATAACCTTTTGAGAAATGGGAAATTGAATTTGTGGGTTCTATTTCCCCAACCACATGTAGAACTAGATCGCGCTACATAATCAATTGTAAAAATTATCTTACAAGGTGGGTGGAAATGACCCCTACAAAGGATTGTATAATGGCTACAATAAAAAGGTACTTATGGGAGAATATTATTACCTGGTATGGATGTCCTTTAAGTTTGACATGTGATAGGGGCACTCATTTCCTTAATGAAACTATCAGGATATTATTGGATTAATTTATGGTTGTGCACCATAAGACAACACCCTATCACCCCCAAGAAAATGGAATTGCTGAAGCTTTCAACAAAATATTGAGCCAAACATTGACAATTTTTTTTAATGTTGGAATAAAAGATTGGGATGATAAAGTTTCTGATGTGCTTTGGGAATATAGAAAAACCTACAAACATTTGAATAAGGCAACACCCTTTCAGTTGGTGTTTGGAGAAGAAACAATTCTTCCTATGGAATTCATGTTACCTTCTTTGCATATTGCATGCACTAGAGGTCTGGATGATGAGAAGGCATTGGAAGAAAGAATTGAAAAATTGATATAACTGGATGAGAGGTGTGTCATAACACGATGGAGTCTGAAGTAAGAAAAATATAGGTAGAAGGCATGAAATGATAGGCACATCAGGGACAAGAAGTTTGAGGTTGGGTAGATGGTGCTTCTTTATGATTCAAAGTTTCTGCGCCACCTAGGCAAGCTTAAGGTGCATTGGTTGGGACCATATGTTATCAATCATATAATTGACTCAAGCACTTGCCAACTTGAGGTGCTTGATGGAATATAATTTCCCTACTATAAATAAGCCTTCTTGGTGTTTGTAATAAGACAATATATCCAACTAAATTAGATTTCCCTTACTGCATTCCCTTTATATGTGTTTCATTCATTGTTACTATGCTCTTTCAATTTAGTTCAATGTTTTGTAATAAGCTCACTTGCACATTGGAAACTAATTACAACCTTAATTGTTTTCATGCACAAAGGACTACACATACCCCTAGTGTGGGGTGGATAAAAAAGGCACATAAAATAAATAAACTCATTGGTGACCATAAAAGGAGTAGAATTTCAAACTTAATGAAAACTTTAGGAGAATTGCTCAAAATTAAGACCACATGTAAGGCAATGGGGGCTCACTATAAATCAAGGAGGATGAAATATTGGAGACTACATATGTTGGGTCATATTGGATAAAATACTTTGGTGTAGGGAAACATGGGTAGAAGAGATTTGTGACAGATAAGTAGTGGCACGCCAAAAAATTATGACTGAGGTGCAAAAGTTTGAGACATAAGATATTGTTACATGGGATAAGGAGGCACAAAATGCACTCAATAGGAATTAACGCCATGTACGGTGGTAGGTGGAGCAATTAATGAAGGGCATTTTTGAAACTTGGTATAAAGTAGGCATTTACATCGTCATTTGTTACCTTGAAAATTTAAATAAAATTGAGAAGTGTGAACAAGAGCTAAAGATGATGAGCAATCTGCAAAGTGAGTAAACTGACCACGTTTCAAAGAACATTATTGAGTACCCAAGCACGGGAGTAGGATTCAAGCGGTGGTTCATGTACGTGATGAGAGGGTGACTTGGGTTTCATTTGCACGACAGCTAGGGTTTCATTTTCACTCATAGGATCAAAAGCAACGATGAAACCATAGAGGGATCCCATTGTGGAGAAGGAGATATATGACCCAACAAAGGAGTGGCTAGTGGAGATGTTATATTCAGAAGGATTTATTGAAGGGAAGCCATTAAAAACAAATTTTACATAGTTTAGGGTTTCAGAAATAAATCACCACATTGAAAAATTCCTGAAGGACATTGTGGTAGAAGTCAACAGGAAGACTAAATGATGGTTGGTAGATGACACTAGAGTTTTGAATGCCTATATGGAAAAATTTCTAGAAAGTGTGGGGTTCATGCAAATCCCAGAGTTGCCCCATTTTGGGAAGCCCGAGCAGTTGTATCAGTGGCTTATGTCACTCATCCATGAAGAATTTTTCTAATTTGCAGGGAGGAGAATGAGGATCACTGCCAAGTTAATTAGGAAGGTGACAGGGATGCGTGACTTAGGTTCAGAGATCATTGCAGATCTATCAGATGATGAGTGCATTGATGCAACAACCAACCTACATCAGTATAAGAAGGGGGGCCGAGCCTTCAAAGTAAAAAACATTATAGACATGGCCACCAGAGTTGCATCGTACTTAGCAGGGAGCAAGTTGGGTGCTACTGAGTGATGGACTGTGGTAAATATGCGCTGGTTGCATATAACGCAAAAAATGGTAAACAAGACATTACAATATTTCTAGGTAAATTGCAGAAAACTTGGTGAATGAGGCACGCATCCAATCAGATACTTGGGGTGCAATCCTGTTATTGGTTTTATTTAGTGAAATTGGAGTACCTGATAGACATAGGGAGAATATCTGGGAGTTTTTGTTGGAGAATAAGTCCCCAACAAAGAAATATGCCAAGTATACTCTGTGTGGGACTATTTATAATACATACAAAGAGTTCCTAGAAAAATGGTTCAGGAGACTACATATAGCATTTGAGGGAGAGTGGTGCATTCCGCACGAGTTACGTATGCTGGATGTGTTGGTCGTCAAATAGGAATTTTTAGAAGAGCAACAGTCAGGGGACAAGAAGTCCCTCCTCTTTAATGGGAGAGGTTCCCTTATTCAGAAACGAACTTATTTACAAATGTACAGAACATTGTTTTATGGTCAAACTTGGATATTACGAAAGTGTTTTCCACAAGGATCATCAATTACACAAGGACTGAGGAAAGGGAATAAGAAGATGAGCAGAATAGCAACATTCAGAATTATAGATAGCAGAATAATTCTTCATGTATGCGAAGTTTCAAAGAATTTAAGACAAGATCATTTGCATTGGCTGAATGAGATTAAATTTTAAGACACAAAGTTCCATAAATAACCTTCTTCAGATTCATTTATCAAGGACACAAAGTTCCTTCTTGGTTATACAAGATCACTGTATTTGCAAAACTGAACAATATGCAATCAGAGAGACTAACGAATTAGGAACAAAATGATCTTCACAATATTAAAGGAAAACACAGAGATAACAAGAACTAGATAGACAAAGAATGGAAAGCCCTTTCGTATTGATTTCTTTAAGATCTATTTACACTTTCAGCAAATACCCAAGTTCTTCCTCCTTCAAAATGGCGTGGAAAGGCCATTATATAGCTTACAAGTCAGTTACTCTTCGTAACCATTTTTTTTAACTAAAGAATAGTTAAGGAATGCCAAACGCAATTTCTTAACTAATTACATGGAATACGAAAGGAATGGCGAGAAGAGAGAAGGAAGGGGAAGGAGACAGGTGGCTAGTTCTGAGAGGGACCCACTATCTTTGGAAACCACTGCTTGAGTTTCTTCCACGTCTCAGCCATGTCCTTGCCACGAGGGACACGCCAGAATTTTTATCTTGAGAATGACAATGAATATCTTTGGAAACTGATGTAACCGACGTCTTGAAAGTTTCGTCCTTCGTAACTGCTTCTTTAGTTCTCCCAAGCCTCCTCCAGGATCTTGATCTTCATATCGATAACAACAGAGCTGCAAACCAGGCTCGGAAAGGAGTTTTTAGAGGGAGGGGACATGCGTGGGTTTTCAAATTGCAAGGGTTCGAAACAATGTAAGAATTGCAAAGGAAGTTTTACCCGTTATATAGCCGTTGAGGAGAGAGAAGGATAATCAATGCGCATTTGAATTCATATTTTGAAAAACAGCATATTCGGGTAGAGCGGGAAAAACTAAGTATGAATGACCGTTGGTTCGCTTGGGACAAGTGAGGCACGAATGCGTGAAACACGCGGCTCGGCCGGTTCGGGTGAAACAGGGAGAGGACGCACAAACGCATTTTGGGACATTTGGAACGAAAACACGCGAAGGACGCGGTTCGGGTGTTTCGGCCGAAATTGGAACAGTTTGCATTTTTTTTGATTTGGGACAAAGAGCTCTGAGGTACGCGACTCGGGAGTTTCGGCCGATCGGGTAACAGAGAGCAATTTGGAACTCGGGACAGTTGGGACAAAATCGGTCGAATCGGCCGAAAATGGAACAGAGTGCATTTTAAGTTTGAACTTGAGAAATTTGAGACAAAAAGTTCCGGAGTACGCGGCTCGGCCGGTTCGGGTGAAAATGGAACAACTCGCACTTTTTGATTTGGGATATTTGGAACAAGAAAGTGCGAAGTACGCGGTTCGGGTGATTCCGCCGAAATTGGAACATCTCGCACAAAAAGTTTTGGGACACTTGGGACAAAAAGTTCCGACGGGCCCGAAAATGGAACAACTTCGGGGATTTCGGCTGATCGGGGAACATAATGCACTTTCGTACTTGGGACAGTTGGGACAAAAAGCTCCGACAGGCCCGAAAATCACACAAAATGACCCAAAACACAGATTTTTTCAATTTCACGACTTAGGCACTTCAGAGAAAAACACTTAAACTCAAAATTTTGAAATTTTTACTATTATCAGAGCGGGGAATTTTGAGTGGACAACAGCTGGCTCCTTCTGGGGATGACTTGGTATAAATTCTCGGAATGAGACAAGGCAAGAACTTAGACAAACTTGGTGAAGCAGACCAGTGCCTTATCCCTTGGGCAAAGGAGTCAAAAACAAACCAATACAGAGGGCAACACACACAACAACAGAAGGAAAACACACCAAAAGCAGAAAAGCAAAAACACTGTACAGAATATACAAAGGGACTCCCTAGTCACCTATGACTTGAACAACTTCAAATACTGCCCACTATAAGGAAGTGGGAGGGGAGAACCATCCATGTAATCAATATAGAAAGAGTTCTTACCAGCAAAGTGTCTTATCTTGAAAGGTCCGAGCCACAGGGAATCAAATTTTCCATGGCTACCACGAGGTTCATGTCTTTTGTCCCATAACAGCATGGTATCTCCAACTTGGAACTCTCTGAACCTAGCTTTCTTGTCAAATAGAACCTTTACCTTCTGCTGGTGAGCAGATATCCTATCAGCAACCTCCAATCTGTCCTCATTCAGTTTATGCAGGTACATAATCCTCTTATCCAGAGCATCACTGAAACTAGTATCCTCAATGGCCTTCATCAGGTGCAAGGCTGGCAGTTCCACTGTTACTGGCAGTTGAGCTTCTACTCCATACACCACTTGAAAAGGGGACATTCCAATGGCTCTTTTAGGTGTGATCCTGTCTACCCAAAGAGCATCATATAGCTTCTTGTGCCAGTTTCGTTGAGACTCATTGACCAACTTCCTTATGATAGTCACCAGGTTCTTGTTTGTGGATTCTGCTTGCCCATTTCCCTGGGGGTAATAATTTGAAGAATGAGCTAGAGAGATGCCATACCCGTAGTAGAAGTCCATTATCTCAGTTGAGGAGAAGTTCGAAGCATTATCTATTACAATCTTGTTAGGTACACCATACCTTACCAAGATGTTCTCTTTGATGAAGTTGCATACCACTTCAGAAGTAGTGCTCTTGACTGGAATAGCTTCCACCCATTTGGTGAAGTAGTCAGTGGCGGTTAGCACATGAGTGTGACCAGCACTAGAAACAGGGTTGAGTGCACCAATGAAGTCCAGACCCCACTGTTGGAATGGTTCCTCAATCACAACTGGCTTGAGAGGAAAAGAGGCCAATTTAGGTCTTCCCACAAAGGTCTGACAAGCCTCGCATTTATCCACCCACTTGGATGCATCTATGAACAAGGAAGGCCAATAATATCCTCCCTGGAGTATCTTGTGAGCTGTGACTGTTGATGAATAGTGCCCTCCACATGTTTGATCATGAAAAGCTGAGAGCAACTTTCTCTGTTGTTCCTTGTCCACACACTTCAGAAATCTCCCATCTAAACCACGCTTGAACAAGGCATTTTCCCACAGTACATATTGCGCTGATCTCAATTTAACAGTCCTCTTTTCCTTGGTAGTTAAATGAGAGGGGCATTCCCCATAGGTGAGAAAATGGGCGATGTCAGAATACCATTCATTGACTGAACTCAGGAATAGAACAGTAGGAATGTCAGCTTTCTCCTCCAGCAACTCATGTTTGGCTCCTTCAGCAATGAGCTCACAAAGACCTTTTCCATGAGCCAGCTTGGTCGGTTTGATATCAATGTCATACTCCTGGACTTTAGCCACCCAGTTTCCTCTCTTGGACCCAAATTCTTGCTGTGTAAGAATTGACTTAACAGTTGTATCTGGAACCAGTACCATAGAGTGAGAGTTGAGGATATAGAAACGGAACTGCTTGACAGCCTTGACTACTGCAAAAGCATGCTTCTCCATCATGGTATATTTTAGCTCATGATTCTTCAGGATATAGCTCATGAAGGCAATTGGTAGCTCATGTTTATCAGAGTCTTCTTGGGTTAAGACAGTAGCCAGGGTATTATCTGTAGCATAGCAATAGATAATGAAATCTTTGCTGAAATCAGGACAGGCCAAAACTGGAGTTTTAGCAATAGCTTTCTTAATACCCTCAAAGGATTCCTTTCCTTCAGAAGACCAACCAAATGTTTTCTTCCCTTTCATCATTTGAGAAATATTCAAAGTTAATTCAGCAAAATCAGGGATGAATCTTCTTAAAAAATTGATCTTACCGAAGAAGGAATGCACGCCTTTTTTACTGGTTGGGAGAGGAATTTTCTGGATGGCTTGAACTCGTTCAGGATCAATCTTAATACCATCCTTGGAGAGGATGTGTCCTAATAGTTTTACTTCTGTAACACAGAAGACAGATTTTTTAGGATTTAAAGAAATCTCATGCTCTCGGCATCTCAGCAGAACTGTCTCCAGGTGATCAAAGTGATCCGCTCTTGTCTTTGAAAAAACTGTCAGGTCATCAAGGTATATGACAATACATTTCCCTTTCAAGCTTCCAAAAGCCAAATCCATAGCTCTCTAGAAAGTGGCACCAACATTAATCAGCCCAAAAGGCATTCTCTTGTAGGAAAAGGTACCCCAAGGAGTAGTGAAGGCTGTCTTGTGTTGATCTGCAGTATCAACCTCTACCTGATTATATCCCAAGAATCCATCAAGCATAGATAACATTTCAGATCCTGCTACTACTTGCAATATTTGATCCATCATAGGCAAAGGGTAGTTATCTTTCAGAGAAGCCTGATTCAGGTTCCTGAAATCAACACAGATGCGGATCTCACCATTTTTCTTCCTAACAGGCACTATATTTGCGATCCATGTCGAATGGTGAATGGGAAAAATAATTTTAGTCTTCAACAACTTCTGGATCTCCTGAAAGATGGTGTCAGCTATTTTTGGATTGTACTGCCTCTGCTTCTACTTGAAAGGCTTAATTCCTGGTTTGAGAGGAATAGAATGCTGCATATCTTTTGGCTTGAAGGCTTTTAGATCTTCATAAGAATAAGCAAGAACATCCTTATACCTCCTTAGAAGATCAATTGCTTTTCTCCTCTCGTCGGTGGTGAAACATTTTCCAATATTTACTAGCTTGGGGTCAGTAGAACTCCCTATATCAATCTTATCATACTCAGCTGATTGCTGAGGTCCAGTAGAAGCTTTAGATTTCACATATCTGTCATGTTTATCAAACAACTCCTCCAAACTCACCAAACCTTTGGGAATCTTGTTTCCTTTGAGTTTAATGCACCCTTCCTGATCTGTTTCTTCTCCTTGGGTGATAGGATGGTCAGAGGACACACTCTCACGAGGCAGGTTGTCACTTCCCTCAAAATACAGTTGTTCGAAATTACCCTTGAGTTCCGAGAAGGAAAGAAAATGCTGGTCATCGTTGAAAACTTGCCAGTTATTGGTATTGTCAGGTACACTAGGCCGGTGGACCATTTTAATAGTGAACTTGTCCTGAGAGAATTCAGGATGGGGAATCAGTAGTGATCTTGAGATAGCCAGTGAATCAGCCCTGCTGTTCTTTTCTCTAGGTATTGCTTCAATGGAGAAAGCATCAAGGAATTCAATTGAATCCCAAACCTGATTCCGGTAATGCTTCAGCCTCCCATTTTTTACCTGAAAAAGGTTTCTGACTTGCTTCACAATCAGCTCTGCATCACCACGAGCCAGAAGATTTTTTACACCTCGTTCTTTGGCCACTTGCAGTCCAAGAATGAGAGCCTCATACTCTGCTGTATTGTTAGTGTTTTCGAACTGCAACTTAAATGAAAAAGGGTGTAGGCAGCCTTCAGGTGACACTAGCAAGACACCAGCTCCAGAACCAGCTGAGGAACAACTTCCATCAAATTCTAAAACCCAAACACCATTGGGATCTTTAGGTGATACTTTGGAGGGTTGGATTTCATCAGGGGACAGAATCATGTAATTACCATGACCCATGTCCTCATAGAGTATTTGTGCCTTAGGATCATCCGTTTTCTGCACAATATACTCAGATTTTTTCTCAGGCAGCAGCTTCTTCATGTGTCCATTTACAGGTATGAGTGCATGTGACCAATCCATTTGAATCTCTCCACCCACATCTTTACAGAAGTTCCTACTTAGCAACATTCCATAAGAAGGAGGAATGTCTGCTACTAGGATGGTAGCCAAGACTTTCTTTTCAGGCAAAGCAGCAAAAGCCACTTGTGCATCTTTAATCCTTCCAACCAAAGGCACTTCCTTACTTTCCATGGAGTAGCAAGATCCATAAGTACGAGTGAGGGTCAAGCCTAAAGCATGAGCTCCTTTAGCAGGCATCACATTATCTGAGGCTCCTGAGTCAATGACACAATTACTGAGCCTATGGCCAGCTATAAGAAGTGTTACATAAAAAGGTTTAATTTTGTCACCAGGAGAGGTGACAGCAACTACCAGGCTAGGTTGTGGTGCAGAAGGAGGAGTAGGTAGAAGGCCTTTAGAAGTGGTCTTAGAGTTGGAATTAACAAAGTGGATCATTTTGGCAAAGGCTTTGGGATGGGTTTGATAGTATTCAGCTTCTGAAATTTGAACCTTGGTCCTTTTTAGGTGATCAACAATATCAAAGGATCCAGAGGTGGATGGACCATCATCATTTGGAATTCTAGGCTTATCAACTTTAGGAGAAAAAAAAGGAACTTTGCTAGTAGGATTGACAGGACTTACCTTTGGTGCAGATGAGGGAGGGATAGGAGATCCTCTTTTGGCAATTACAGGAATAGTTGCCAGCTGCTCCTTAGATTTTTTCATGGGCTGTGTTACTTTCTCCTTCTGCCTTGTCTGTTCTCGAGTCATGACAGCAAACGATTCACTGTTCATATCTGCTACCACTTCATCATAGTCATCTCCATCATCAGTGCCTTTGGTGGTAAAGAAATTAACCCGAGATCCCTCAAGTTCTTCCACCTCATCATCAAATTCCTCCAGGAACTCCTCACGAGCTTCATCGTCCACATCATCATCTGGCTCTTCAACTTCATAGGTTGCATTCACAGGAACTTTAACAGGAGGTCCTTCAAGTGCTAGTCTTGTGTGAGGAGCAGGCAAATGATTTCTGGGCTGAAAATTTCTTCTTGGAACATCTGCATATGGGGCATGCTGAGCCAATTGTTTCTTTATAGCTACTAGATCATTTGCAATTTTCTGGACTAATGGATCAGTATTGGGTCCAGAGGTGGAAGAGGAAGAAGCAGCAGATTTAGATTTGGGAGGATCTCTTCTCAACTTCCCTGACATGATCAAGTCATCCTCGACACTAACAGCCAGTTCTTGATCCAGAACTAACGTTCTGAGATTAGCCCTTCTTAGAGCATAACTGACTTTGGGCGTTTGAGCATTTAGAAAGAAACATTTTTGAATTTGATCAACCGGTCGAGTATTTACAGGAATTTTGTTGATCATTCTGTTGAATCGAGCCACAAATTCTCTCATGGGTTCTGATGGATCTTTCTTTATCTGAGAAATTTGGGCAAGCAGGGCATGCACATCTTCTGTCGGCTTGAAACGGCTTTCGAACTGAGTTCTCATTGTATTCCAGTCAGTGATGGCACCAGCCGGAAGGTGATAGAACCAATCAGCAACATTATCTTGTAACGTCTCAATGAACAGCCTTACTGAGACGTCTTCATGTTCAACTCCCAAGACTCCACATGCAACTATGAAGACTGCAATGTGTTCATCAGGGTGTACTTTTCCATCTCCTTTAAATTTGGGGAAGTTCTTCCGGTTACCTCTAGGTAACTCATGCAAAGGCTGAGTAAGGGCCAGGGGCCCGACACGTTGACCCCATGGCAATTGTGCCGCCATTCTTGGAAATACGGCTTGGAGGGGAACTGTAACACTAGCTAGGATCAAAGCTCGTAGATTGGGACTAGCAGGTTCTAAAGGAATACCACCCATAGGACTTCTATCTTGAACAGGTGGAGTGCTCATCGAACGAGTTCTTCTATTTGAAGGGAAAGGAAAACCCTGTTGCTCCAAAAGCTGAAACTGAGAATCTTCGATACCAAGGGCCCTTCTCCCTCGAGTGAAACGCGGAGTCGCTAGATCAAAGGATGATCGAAAAATTGAAGTACTGGAATGCGATTTTCCCCAGCGGAGTCACCAAAAACTGTTGGTCGTCAAATAGGACTTTTTAGAAGAGCAACAGTCAGGGGACAAGAAGTCCCTCCTCTTTAATGGGAGAGGTTCCCTTATTCAGAAATGAACTTATTTACAAATGTACAAAACATTGTTTTATGGTCAAACTTGGATATTACGAAAGTGTTTTCCACAAGGATCATCAATTACACAAGGACTGAGGAAAGGGAATAAGAAGATGAGCAGAATAGCAACATTCAGAATTATAGATAGCAGAATAATTCTTCATGTATGCAAAGTTTCAAAGAATTTAAGACAAGATCATTTGCATTGGCTGAATGAGATTAAATTTTAAGACACAAAGTTCCATAAATAACCTTCTTCAGATTCATTTATCAAGGACACAAAGTTCCTTCTTGGTTATACAAGATCACTGTATTTGCAAAATTGAACAGTATGCAATTAGAGAGACTAACGAATTAGGAACAAATGATCTTCACAATATTAAAGGAAAACACAGAGATAACAAGAACTAGATAGAAAAAGAATGGAAAGCCCTTTCGTATTGATTTCTTTAAGATCTATTTACACTTTCAGCAAATACCCAAGTTCTTCCTCCTTCAAAATGGTGTGGAAGGCCATTATATAGCTTACAAGTCAGTTACTCTTCATAACCATTTTTTTAAACTAAAGAATAGTTAAGGAATGCCAAACGCAATTTCTTATCTAATTACATGGAATACGAAAGGAATGGCGAGAAGAGAGAAGGAAGCGGAAGGAGACAGGTGGCCAGTTCTGAGAGGGACCCACTGTCTTTGGAAACCGCTGCTTGAGTTTCTTCCACGTCTCAGCCATGTCCTTGCCACGAGGGACACGCTAGAATTTTTATCTTGAGAATGACAATGAATATCTTTGGAAACTGATGTAACCGACGTCTTGAAAGTTTCGTCCTTCGTAACTGCTTCTTTAGTTCTCCCAAGCCTCCTCCAGGATCTTGATCTTCATATCGATAACAACAGAGCTGCAAACCAGCCTCGGAAAGGAGTTTCAGAGGGAGGGGACATGCGCGGGTTTTCAAATTACAAGGGTTCGAAACAATGTAAGAATTGCAAAGGAAGTTTTTCCCGTTATATAGCCGTTGAGGAGAGAGAAGGATAATCAATGCGCATTTGAATTCATATTTTGAAAAACAGCATATTCGGGTAGAGCGGGAAAAACTAAGTATGAATGACCGTTGGTTCGCTTGGGACAAGTGAGGCGCGAATACGCGAAACACGCGGCTAGGCCGGTTCGGGCGAAATAGGGAGAGGACGCACAAACGCATTTTGGGACATTTGGAACGAAAACGCGCGAAGGACGCGGTTCGGGTGTTTCGGCTGAAATTGGAACAGTTTGCATTTTTTTTTATTTGGGACAAAGAGCTCTGAGGTACGCGACTTGGGAGTTTCGGCCGATCAGGTAACAAAGAGCAATTTGGAACTCGAGACAGTTGGGACAAAATCGGGTGAATCGGCCGAAAATGGAACAGAGTGCATTTTAAGTTTGAACTTGAGAAATTTGAGACAAAAAGTTCCAGAGTACGCGGCTCGGCCGGTTCGGGCGAAAATGGAACAACTCGCACTTTTTGATTTGGGATATTTGGAACAAGAAAGTGCGAAGTACGCGGTTCGGGTGATTCGGCCGAAATTGGAACATCTCGCACAAAAAGTTTTGGGACACTTGGGACAAAAAGTTCCGACGGGCCCGAAAATGGAACAATTTCGGGGATTTCGGCCGATCGGGGAACAGAATGCACTTTCGTACTTGGAACAGTTGGGACAAAAAGTTCCGACAGGCCCGAAAATCACACAAAATGACCCAAAACACAGATTTTTTCAATTTCACGACTTAGGCACTTCAGAGAAAAACACTTAAACTCAAAATTTTGAAATTTTTACTCTTATCAGAGCGGGGAATTTTGTGTGGACAACAGGATGGAGAGACTGAATTTATGGTTTACCAGTATATCATCCTGGGGAACTTTCGTATGAAGTATGGAGAAAATATCCCATGGTACTAGTTACCATTTACATTTACTAAAAGATATTTTAGATATTCTGTAAATAGATTCCATGATGTGCACTAACTCTAGTTTGAAGCAGATAAGGTAGATGCATAAATTCACATTCTACACAAAAAATATGTATGGCCAGGTAAAGAGGACTATCTTGAAACTATGGAATTTGATAATTTGGACATCACGTTGGAGAGTTTGGCTGTGGGAAAAATTTAACCAACACACGTGTATATATAACTTAGGGCAAGGTTCAAAGATGACAAGGTGGTGAAAGGCATAGATATGGCACTTTTGAGACATCTGAAGAAGGGGCAGATAATAAGGACTTCAAGGCATACTATATCTGTGCCCCCTAATCAAGAAGATCAATTGCCTAATGGGCTAGAGAACATTCTAGAGTAGGAGGAACCAGAGGACAACGCTGGTCGTGTGCATACAAGGAGAGTTTTGTAAAAATGTGCACATCTAGAGATACTGATGTAGGGACTTTGCAGCCAGTAAGAAGATCACCGTGTGTGACTTGTTGTCCACTCAAAATTCCCCGCTCTATGAAAAGTAAAAATTTCAAAATTTTGAGTTTAAATGTCTTTTCTGTCGAGCTGGTGGTGTGAAAAAAGTCTTGAAGTCGAAAAAATCTAAGTTTTGGGTCATTCTGTAAGTATTTCGGGCCTTTCGGACATTTTTGTCCCACCTGTCCCAAGTACGAAAGTGCATTTTGTTCCCCGATCGGCCGAAACCTCCGAATTTGTCCCATTTTCGGGCCCGTCGGAAGTTTTTGTCCCAAGTGTCCCGAAGTTACTGTGTGAGATGTTCCAATTTCGGCCGAACTGCCCGAACCACGTACTTCACACTTTCTTGTCCCAAATGTCCCAATTTCAAAAGTGCGCTCTGTTCCAATTTCACCCGAACCAGCCGAGTCGCGTACTTCGGAACTTTTTCTCTCAAATTTCTCAAGTTCGAACTTAAAGTGCACTCTGTTCCATTTTCGGCCGATTCGCCTGATTTCGTCCCAACTGTCCCAAGTCAAATTGTGCACGCTGTTCCATTTTCGGCCGAATCACCCGAACCGCGTACTTCGCACATTTTTGTTCCAAGTGTCCCAAATTCAAAAGTGCAAGTTGTTCCATTTTTGGCTGAAACACCCGGACCGCGTCCTTCGTGCATTTTCGTCCCAAATGTCCCAAAATGCATTTGTGCGTCTTCTCCCTGTTTTGTCCGAATCGGCCGAGCCTCGTGTTTTACGCATTCGCGTCTCACATGTCCCAAGTGAACCTAATGCAATTCATACTTAGTTTTTCCCGCTCGACCCGAATGTGCTAAATTTGAATTTAAGTTGCGAAGATCAAATTTCAAGGACAGCTGGCAGAAGGACAAAGCTTTCAAGACGCCGTTTACATCAGTTTTCAAAGATATCCATTGTCATCTTCAAGATGAAACATCTGGTGTGTCCCTCGTGGCAAAGACATAGCTGAGACATTAAAGAAATTCAAGAAGCAGTTTCTGAAGACGGTGGGTCCTTCTTAGTGACTGTCCACCTGTCTCCTTCTTCATTCTTTTCTCTTCTTCCTATTCCTTTCATATTCCATGTAATTAGTTAAGAAATTACGTTTGGCATTCCTTAACTATTCTCTAGTTAAAAGAAACGGTTACGAGGAGTTACCGAATTGTAAGCTATATAATGGCCTTCTTTGCGCCATTTTGAAGAGAAGGAAGAACTTGGCATATTTTCTGCAAGTGTAAATAGATTATAGAGAAATCAATACAGAAGGACTTTCCTTTCTTTGTCTATCTGATCTCTGTCTGTTCTAAGCTTTCATTTGTTTTCTTTGTGAAGATCATTTATCTCAAATTCGTTAGTCTCATCGATTGCATACTCTTCAACTTTGCAAGCTTGGTGATCTTGTATAACCAAGAAGGAACTTTGTGTCCTTGATTAATGAATCTGTGTTACGTTAAGAAACTTTGCGTTCTGGCAGATGTCATTTACAGAACTTTGTGTCTTTAAATTCCATCTTACTTGTTCTATACGAATGATCTTGTTTTCAATTCACGGTGACTTCGCATACATAAAGAATTACTCTGATATCTATAATTCTGTATGTTTGCCTTTCTACTCTTTTCTATGCTCTCATTTCCTCAGTCCTTTTGTAATTGATGACCTTCATAGAAAACACTTTCATGGTATCCAAGTTTAACCAACAAATCATGTCCTGTACATTTGTAAATAGGTTTGTTTCTGAATAAGGGAACCTCTCCCATTAAAGAGGAGGGACTTCTTGTCCCCTGACTGTTGCTCTTCTAAAAAGTCCTATTTGAAAACCAACAGTTTTTGGCGACTCCACTGGGGAAAATCGCATTCCAGTTCTGCAATTTTTGATCATCCTTTGATCTGGCGACTCCGCGTTTCACTCGAGGGAGAAGGGCTCTGGGTATCGAAGATTCTCAGTTTCAGATTTTAGAACAACAAGGTTTTCCTTTCCCTTCAAATTCAACAAGAAATAGAAGGACCCGTTCGACAAGCACTCCACCTGTTCAAGATAGAAGTCCTACGGGTGGTATTCCTTCAGAGCCTGCTAGTCCCAATCTACGAGCTTTGATCCTTGCCGGTGTTACAGTTCCTCTCCAAGCCGTTTTTCTAAGAATGGCAGTGCCATTACCATGGGGTCATCGTGTCGGGCCTCTGGCCCTTGCTCAGCCTTTGCATGAGTTACCTAGAGGAAACCGGAAGAATTTCCCCAAATTCAAAGGCAATGGCAAAATGCACCCTGACGAACACATCACAGCCTTCATTGTTGCATGTGGAGTTCTGGGAGTCGAATATGAAGATGTCTCCGTAAGGCTGTTTGTTGAGACGTTACAAGATAATGCTGCTGATTGGTTCTATCACCTTTCGGCCGGTGCTATAACCGACTAGGACACAATGAGAACTCAGTTCGAGAACCGTTTCAAGCCGGTAGAAGATGTGCATGCCTTGCTTGCCTAGGTCTCTCAGATAAAGAAAGATTCACAAGAGCCCATGAGGGAATTTGTGGCCCAGTTCAACAGGTTGGTAAATAAAATTCCAACGCCTACCCGACCTGTCGACCAAATTCAAAAGTGTTTCTTCCTAAATGCTCAATCACCCAAAGTTAGTTATGCACTAAGAAGGGCTAATCTCGGAACACTAGCTCTGGATCAAGAACTGGCTGTTAGTATCGAAGATGACTTGATCATGTCAGGGAAGTTGAGAAGAGACCCTCCCAAATCTAAGTCTGCTGCTTCTTCCTCTTCCACCCCTGGACCTAGTACTGATCCATTAGTCCAGAAACTCGCAAATGATCTTGTCGCTATAAAGAAACAGTTGGCTCAGCATGCCCCGTATGCAGATGTTCCAAGAAGAAATTTTCAGCCCAGAAATCGTTTGCCTGCTCCTCACACAAGACTAGCACTTGAAGGACCTCCTGTTAAGGTTCCTGTGAACGCAACCTGTGAAGTTGAAGAGCCAGATGATGATGAAACTTGCGAGGAGTTTGTGGAGGAATTTGATGATGAAGCAGAGGAACTTGAGGGATCTCGAGTGAATTTCTTTACCACTGAGGGCATTGATGATTATGATGAAGTGGTAGCAGACATGAACAGTGAATATTTTGCTGTCATGACTCGAGAACAGACAAAGCAGAGGGAAAAGGTGACACAGCCCATAAAGAAATCTAAGGAGCAGTCGGCAACTATCCCTGTAATTGCAAGAAGAGGATCTCCTATCCCTACTTCATCTACATAGAAGGTGAGTCCTATCAATCCAGTTACCAAAGTTGCTTCTTCTTTTTCTCCTAAAGTTGATAAGCCTAGAATTCCAAATGATGATGGCCCGTCCACTTCTGGATCCTTTGATATTGTTGATCACCTAAAAAAGACCAAGGTACAAATCTCAGAAGCTGAGTACTATCAAACCCATCCCAAAGCCTTTGCCAAAATGATCCACTTTGTTAATTCCAACTCTAAGACCACTTCTAAAGGCCTTCTACCTACTCCTCCCTCTGTGCCACAGCCCAGTCTGATAGCTGCTGTCACCTCGCCTGGTGACAAAAATTAAACCATTTTATGTAACACTTCTCATAGCTGGCCATAGGCTCAGTAATTGTGTCATTGACTCAGGAGCCTCAGATAATGTAATGTCTGCTAAAGTAGCTCATGCTTTAGGCATGACCGTCACTCGCACTTATGGATCCTGTTACTCCATGGAAACCAAAGAAGTGCCCCTGGTTGGAAGGATTAAAGATGCACAAGTGGCCTTTGCTGTTTTGCCTGAAAAGAAAGTCTTGGCGACCATCCTAGTAGCAGACATTCCTCCTTCTTATGGAATGTTTCTAAGTAGGAACTTCTGTAAAGATGTGGGTGGGGAAATCTAGATGGACTAGTCGCATGCACTCATACCTGTCAATGGAAAAATGAAGAAACTGTTGCCTGAGAAACAATTTGAGTATATTGTGCGGAAAACGGATGATCCTAAGGCACAAATACTCTATGAATATATAGGTCATGGTAATTACATGATTATGTCCCCTGATGAAATCCAACCCCCCAAAGTGTCTCCTAAAGATCCCAATGGTGTTTGGATTTTAGAATTTGATGGAAGTTGTTCCTCAGCTAGTTCTGGAGCTGGCGTCCTGCTAGTGTCACCTGAAGGATGCCTACATCCTTTTTCATTTAATTTGTAGTTTGAAAACACTAATAATACAGCAGAGTATGAGGCTCTCATTCTTGGACTGCAAGTGGCCAAGGAACAAGGTGTGAAGAACCTTCTGGCTCGTGGTGATGCAGAGTTGATTGTGAAGCAGGTCAGAAAACCTCTTTCAGGTAAAAAATAGGAGGCTGAAGCATTACCGGAATCAGGTTTGGGATTCCATTGAATTCCTTGATACTTTCTATATTGAAGCAATACCTAGAGAAAAGAACAGCAGGGCTGATTCACTTGCTGTCTTAGGGTCACTACTGACTCCCCATCCTGAATTCTCTCAGGATAAGTTCACTATTGAAATGGTCCACCGGCCTAGTGTACTTGACAATACCAATAACTGGAAAGTTTTCAACGATGACCAGCATTTTGCTTTCCTTCCAGGAACTCAAGGGTAATTTTGAACAACTGTATTTTGAGGGAAGTGATAACCTGCCTCGTGAGAGTGTGTCCTCTGACCAAGCCATCACCCAAGGATAAGAAACAGATCAAGATGGATGCATCAATCTCAAAGGCAAAAAGATTCCTAAAGGGTTGGTGAGTTTGGAGGAACTATTTGATAAGCATGACAGGTATGTGAAATCTAAAGCTTCTACTGGACCTCAGCAATCAGCTGAGTATGATAAGATTGATATTGGGAGTTCTAATGACCCTAAGCTAGTAAATATTGGAAAATGTTGTACGGCAGATGAGAGCAGAAAAGCCATTAATCTTCTAAGAAGGTATAAGGACATTCTTGCATATTCTTTTGAAGATCTGAAAGCCTTCAAGACAAAAGATATGCAACACTCGATTCCTCTCAAACCAGGAATTAAGCCTTTCAAGCAGAAACAAAGGCAATACAACCCCAAAATAGCTGACACCATCTTTCAGGAGATTTAGAAGTTGTTGAAGGCTAAAATTATTTTTCCTATTCACCATTCAACATGGATTGCAAATATTGTGCCTGTCAGGAAGAAAAATGGTGAGATCTGCATCTGTGTTGATTTCAGGAACCTGAATCAGGATTCTCTGAAAGATAATTACCCTTTGCCTATGATGGATCAAATATTGCAAGAAGTAACAAGATCTGAAATGTTATCTATGCTTGATGGATTCTCTAGATACAATCAGGTAGAGGTTGATACTGCAGATCAACACAAGACAGCCTTCACCACTCCTTGGGGTACCTTTGCCTACAAGAGAATGCCTTTTGGGCTCATTAATGTTGGTGCCACTTTCCAGAGAGCTATGGATCTGGATTTTGGAAGCTTGAAAGGGAAGTGTATTGTCATATACCTTGATGACCTGACAGTGTTT
This sequence comes from Taxus chinensis, assembly GCA_019776745.2. Lineage (NCBI taxonomy): Eukaryota > Viridiplantae > Streptophyta > Pinopsida > Cupressales > Taxaceae > Taxus > Taxus chinensis. The sequence continues at coordinate 673,574,638 of CM034146.1, forward strand.
TCCAAGACAAGAGTGGATCATTTTGATCACCTGGAGACAGTTCTGCTGAGATGCAGAGAGCATGGAATCTCTCTGAACCCTAAAAAATCTGTCTTCTGTGTTATAGAGGGAAAACTATTAGGGCACATTGTCTCCAAGGATGGTATTAAGATTGATCCTGAACGAGTTCAAGCCATCCAGCAAATTCCTCTCCCAACCAGTAAAAAGGGCGTGCACTCCTTCTTCGGTAAGATCAATTTTTTAAGAAGATTCATCCCTGATTTTGTTGAATTAACTTTGAATATTTCTCAGATGATGAAAGGGAAGCAAACATTTGGTTGGTCTTCTGAAGGAAAGGAATCCTTTGAGGGTATCAAGAAAGCTATCACTAAAACTCCAGTTTTGGCCTATCCCGATTTCAACAAAGATTTCATCATCTATTGCTATGCTACAGATAATACCCTGGCTGCTGTCTTAACCCAAGAAGACTCCGATAAACATGAGCTACCAATTGCCTTCATGAGATATATCCTGAAGAATCATGAGCTAAAATACACCATGATGGAGAAGCATGCTTTTGCAGTAGTTAAAGCTGTTAAGCAGTTCCGTTTCTATATCCTCAACTCTCACTCTATGGTGCTGGTTCCAAATACAACCGTTAAGTCAATTCTTACACAACAAGAATTTGGATCCAAGAGAGGGAACTAGGTGGCTAAGGTCCAAGATTATGACATTGATATCAAACCGACCAAGCTGGTTCGTTGAAAAGGTCTTTGTGAGCTCATTGCTGAAGGAGCCAAACATGAGTTGCTTGGAAAAGAAAGTTGAACTTCCTACTATTCTATTCCTAAGTTCAGTTGATGAATGGTATGCTGACATCACCCATTTTCTCACCTATGGGGAATGTCCCTCTCATTTAACTGCCAAGGAAAAGAGGACTATTAAATTGAGGTCAGCGCAATATGTATTATGGGGAAAATGCTTTGTTCAAGCGTGGCTTAGATGGGAGATTTTTGAAGTGTGTAGACAAGGAACAGTAGAGAAAGTTGCTCTCAACTTTTCAAGATTATGCATGTGGAGGGCACTATTCATGAGCGGTTACAGCTCATAAGATACTCCGGGGAGGATACTACTGGCCTTCTTTGTTCAGAGATGCATCCAAGTGGGTGGATAAATGTGAGGCCTGCCAGACCTTTGTGGGAAGACCTAAATTGGCTTCTTTTCCTCTCAAGCCAATTGTGATTGAGGAACCATTTCAACAGTGGGGTTTAGACTTCATTGGTACACTTAATCCTACTTCTAGTGCTGGTCACACTCATGTGCTAACTGCCACTGACTACTTCACCAAATGGGTGGAAGCTATTCCAGTTAATAGCACTACTTCCGAAGTGGTTTGTAATTTCATCAAGGAGAATATCTTGGTAAGGTATGGTGTACCTAACAAGATTGTAACAGATAATGCTTCAAACTTCTCCTCAACTGCGATAATGGATTTCTGCTATGGGTATGGCATCTCTCTGGCTCATTCTTTAGATTATTACCCCCAGGGAAATGGGCAAGCAGAATCCACAAACAAGAACCTGGTGACTATCATAAGGAAGTTGGTCAATGAGTCTCAACGAAACTGGCACAAGAAGCTATATGATGCTCTTTGGGCAGACAGGATCACACCTAAAAGAGCCATTGGAATGTCCCCTTTTCAAGTGGTGTATGGAGTTGAAGCTCAATTGCTAGTGACAGTGGAACTGCCCGGCCTTGCATCTAATGAAGGCCATCGAGGATACTAATTTCAGAGATGCCCTGGACAAGAGAATTATGTACCTGCACAAGCTGAATGAAGATAGATTGGTGGTTGCTGATAGGATATCTCGTTCACCAGCAGAAGGTAAAGGTCCTGTTTGACAAGAAATCTAGGTTCAAAGATTTCCAAGTTGGAGACATCGTACTGTTATGGGACAAAAGACATGAACCTCATGGCAGCCATGGAAATTTTGATTCCCTGTGGCTCGTACCTTTCAAGATCAGACACTTTGCTGGTAAGAACTCTTTCTATCTTGATTACATGGATGGTTCACCCCTCCCACTTCCTTATAGTGGGAAGTATTTGAAGTTGTTCAAGTCCTAGGTGATTAGGGAGTCTCTTTGTATATTCTGTATAGTGTTTCCCTTCTGTTGTTTTGGTGTGTTTCCCTTCTGCTGTTTTTGTGTGTTGCCCTCTGTGTTGGTTTGTTTTTGACTCCGTTGCCCAAGGGATAAGGCACTGGTCTGCTACACCAAGTTTGTCTAAGTTCTTGCCTTGTCTCATTCCTTGAATTTATGCCAAGTCATCCCCAGAAGGAGCCAACTGTTGTCCACTCAAAATTCCCTGCCTCTGATCAAAAGTAAAAATTTCAAAAATTTTGAGTTATAAATGTGTTTTCTCTAAAGCTGGCCTAAGTCGTGAAAAAAGTCTTGAAGTCGAAAAAATCTAAGTGTTTCGGTTCATTTTGTATGTATTTCGGGCCTGTCAGAAATTTTTGTCCCACCTGTCCCAAGTACGAAAGTGCATTTCTGTTCCCCGATCGGCCGAAATCCTCCAAAGTTGTTCCATTTTCGGGCCCGTCGGAACTTTTTGTCCCAAGTGTCCCAAAAAATTACTATGCGAGATGTTACAATTTTGGCCGAACCACACGAACCGCGTACTTCACACTTTCTTGTCCCAAATGTCCCAATTTCAAAAGTGCGCTCTGTTCCAATTTCACCCGAATCGGCGGAGTCGCGTACTCCGGAAATTTTTGTCTCAAATTTATCAAGCTCGAACTTAAAGTACACTCTGTTCCACTTTCGGCCGATTTTCCCGATTTCGTCCCGAACTGTCCCAAGTCCAAGCGGGCACTTCTGTTCCATTTTCGGCCGATTTGCCCGAACCACGTCCTTCGGAACATTTTTGTCCCGAAGTGTCCCAAAGTTAAAAAGTGCACGCTGTTCCCATCTTCGGCCGAAACTCCCGAGTCGCGCTTTCATGTTCCAACTGTCCCGAAGCCAAAAGTGCGAGCTGTTCCATTGTCGGCTGAAACGCAAAAAATGCAAACTGTCACGCATTTTCAGTTTTCCCGAACAGCGTCCTTCGTGCATTTTCATCCCAAATGTCCCAAAATGCATTTGTGTGTCTTCTCCCCGTTTCGTCTGAATCATCCGAGCCTCGTGTTTCGCGCATTTGTGTCTCACATGTCCCAAGTGAACCTAATGCAATTCATAATTAGTTTTTCCCGCTCGACCGCAAATGTGCTAAATTTGAATTTAAGTTGCGAAGATCAAATTTCAAGGACAGCTGGCAGAAGGACGAAGCTTTCAAGACGCCATTTACATCAGTTTTCAAAGATATCCATTGTCATCTTCAAGATGAAATGTCTGGTGTGTCCCTCGTGGCAAAGACATAGCTGAGACGTTAAAGAAATTCAAGAAGCAGTTTCTGAAGACGGTGGGTCCTTCTCAGTGACTGTCCACCTGTCTCCTTCTTCATTCTTTTCTCTTCTTCCTATTCCTTTCATATTCCATGTAATTAGTTAAGAAATTGCCGTTTGGCATTCCTTAACTATTCTCTAGTTAAAAGAAACGGTTACGAGGAGTAACCAAATTGTAAGCTATATAATGGCCTTCTTTGTGCCATTTTGAAAAAGAGGAAGAACTTGGCATATTTTCTGCAAGTGTAAATAGATTATAGAGAAATCAATACAGAAGGACTTTCCTTTCTTTGTCTATCTGATCTCTATCTGTTTCTAAGCTTTCATTTGTTTTCTTTGTGAAGATCATTGATCTCAAATTCGTTAGTCTCATCGATTGCATACTCTTCAACTTTGCAAGCTCGGTGATCTTGTATAACCAAGAAGGAACTTTGTGTCCTTGATTAATGAATCTGTGGTACGTTAAGAAACTTTACGTTCTGGCAAATGTTATTTACAGAAATTTGTGTCTTTAAATTCCATCTTACTTGTTCTATACGAATGATCTTGTTTTCAATTCACGGTGACTTCGCATACATAAAGAATTACTCTGATATCTATAATTCTGTATGTTTGCCTTTCTACTCTTTTCTATGCTCTCATTTCCTCAGTCCTTTTGTAATTGATGACCTTCATAGAAAACACTTTCATGGTATCCAAGTTTAACCAACAAATCATGTCCTATACATTTGTAAATAGGTTTGTTTATGAATAAGGGAACCTCTCCCATTAAAGAGGAGGGACTTCTTGTCCCCTGACTGTTGCTCTTCTAAAAAGTCCTATTTGAAAACCAACATGACTCCAGTGAAAGATGAGGAAGAATAAAAGAGAAAGTGCAGGAGATATGTACCTGTGAAAGATAGCAGGGAGGATTCCCCATACCCAAGTGCGTGAAACGAGGAGGCCACACAAAGTATAGAAGGGCATAGAGCAGAGGCCACCCATAGTGTGGAAATGTAGGAGGATGAGTATATTACAGAGCGCGTAGTCTATGAGACTATATAACCAAGCATAAGTATTCATGAACAACACTCATGTGACGGAGAGAGAAGCACCGGTAGAGACACAAAAGTATTAGTATGCACCACATTGAAGAAGGAGAGGATGAAGAAGAAGTAAACCAGAATGCCAAAGGCACTATGCAACAGGATGTAGACATGAAGGTAAAGCAAGAAGAGGGCGAGTTTATTCATGAGGACATTGGGGAACACACTGGTGGGCATGAAGATGAAGGGGCAGAAGGCACTCAGAACTTGGGCTATATGGATGACCCATAAAAAATCCTTTGCGCCTGCTTCTAAAGTACTTTGCCTAAGAAGTAATTACATGGCTGAGATTAGATGGACCCAGAAATGGAAAACACACGTACTCACAAGCATCTATCCTAGACCATGCAGACTCACATAGATGAGCTATATTTTGATGTCTACGAAGAGGCGTGTAGTTCAAAGAAGATGAGAAAGGCTCCACATACTTGCCATAAGACCATAAAGCCCACATAGTTTTTAGACAAACATGTGAGTAACACATTAGTTAAAGTGTATTCAGAAGTAGCACACTGAAATATCGATAAGGAGGAAACAATACGGCATTAGTAGATGAAAAAAAGGATAAACACACAAAGATCAAGAAACTCACTCAGAAGTGCGATAATGCATTTGCTGAGGCTTAAAATATTAAGAAAATGGTCAAGAAGATAGCAAATGAAATCTTGCAGAGAAGGCCAAATTTTTCAGGAAAAGGTGCCCACAGAATTCAAGTCGGAACTACATTATCTAGGAACAATTATTAATTTTATTTTCAAGGATGAACGAATGTGCCTCCCTAAGCCGAAGGATGCAACAAAAGAAGCATCAAGGGTCAAGGATTCCATTGCAAGGAATATATCTAGCTATGAGGCTGTTTTGCAAGCCTTAAAGGATGAAATGCAAAAGGAAGATACATGGTTGGCTATGTGTACAATGAATGATAACTTTATATAGGAAAGGACCAAGGCAAAAGATAATGAAGTTATGTAGGTAGCGAAATATGAAACACTTGGGTGCACAAAATGAGTGCCCTTGGTGGAAACAAAGTGTGATGCGCTAGATGCTCCGAGGAAGCAACACATGGATCAGATCAAGAGCATTGGGAAACTCATTACCATGAAGATAGATGCCATGGAAGGTATGGTCTCAGGTATGGCCAAAATCCTTAGAGTTTTGAAAATTAAGGGCAAAGACATGAATCTAGACGAGTTAGATGGTGCGTTGTGAACATCCCTAACAAGACAAATGCTACACTTAAGCACTGGTACAAATTTTAGGGAGAAATTCAAAGTGAATATCCAGAGTTCATTCTGACAGAAAAAGAAAAGGGTACACAATAAGATGACTCACCATATTATTTATTCTTTATTCTTTCGTACATTTATCGTATATTCTTTGGAGTGATAAGGTGATTACCCATTATGGGGTGAAAATCTGTTTTAGTATGGGGTAATGTTACACAAATAAAAATGGCCTAAGTGTTGGATGCATGAATGTAGGGTGCAGGAAGAGCGCGCGGTGTTACAGAAAGGTTGAAATGCCCAGGATAAGGACTTAGCTGATTTTGCTATGGAGGATATTTTTAGAGATAGCGTGCTGAGCACACAAAAACAAGAAGACTTACAACTCACACAATGTTATTTTGAGAATAAGCAATAACTAAGTACAATGCATAGGTTAGGATAATATTAGGGTTTCTACTTAGAGTTAACTATAGGAAGTCTATTGTTAGAGCACTTGCATGTTGTGCATCCTTTTGTAAAGGCACATGACTATTATTAACATATGACCTATTTTGAGAAGTGCATGGGTGGTGAAGGGCAAGTCCCCACCCCTATAAATATGTATTGATTTACACAGTTTAGAGGAGGAAAACTATTGTAGAGTTATGTTGTTGGTCTTGTTGAGCACATGAATCATAAAGATACTTATGTAATGTAAGAAGCTTCTGTGTTTTATAATATTTAATGAAATGGAATATATTGTTTGGATAATGGTATCGGCCATGACTGAAACTAATTCTTACATGGTAAATCTTATTATAGTCATTGTTTAGTTCATATATCATGTATTCTAAGATCTAGATTTGGATTGTACACTGTGGATTGTTTATGATTAATCATGAATTTGAATATATATATATATATGTATCATCATGCTAACATTCTAGACAAACAAATCTAAAGAGGGAACTGGTACCTTTACACACTTTGGGTGAGCGCTCAGCTAAGGTTGAGTGATGTGCCAACGCACTTAGGTTATTAATAGTGAATTCTAGGCCACATCATGCCACTTTATAATTTAATGCAAAACTGACAAGCCCAAATATGTAGTGTAATGACCCAGGACAATATTATAAACCCCCTACTTTCAACACTTTATAATTTAATGTGTTGTATACAATATTGTGCAAGTGTGCATTGGGAAACAATTGGACAATCACCTTGCAATCAACATAATAATGTACAAGAGAGGAGGCCATAGTCAAGTTTCGTATAACGTAGAAAATTAAAATCATAAACAAGCATAACAAGCTAAAAACAAGAGAAGGGGAGAAATAAAGTCATGTCTTGAGAAAAAGCATCTCATGTCACAGAAGAAACCCACTTGCTGTAATACTATGGTGGAGGTGATCACAAGTCTACAAAAAATAAAAAGGGTTACTACAATGAAAAATATGGGCTTAAGACAAGTCCCATGGACCTCTAGGATGCCGAAAAAATTCATGGAAGACAAAAAATAGATAGGATTGACATTACACACTCTAGCAAACAATTAGAGAAAAAACAACCAATAACGCTTAAAATTTACCCTTTTGCAACGCCCAAGTCAACTAATTTTAGAGCTTAAAAGGACTTAAAAAGGATAATAACCCTAAATTAATGACTATTTTTATTTCACTAATCAAAAAGATAAAGCTTAATATCAAAATTAGACACCTAATTTATAAAATGAAGCACTTGAAAAAATATTAATTAATAGGCCTAAATTAATAATCAAATACTTAATTAAAAATAAAGAGCCTATAAATTAGAATTAATCACATGTTAAAATGAAGTTAGATCCTAAAATAACAAATAAGACCTAACTTATAAAATAAATATCTGTTTAAATTAAAAAGCCTGAATTAGTAAATTGATCCCCCTTGGATTAAAAAAGGCTTTACCACTTATAAATAAACTAACCCATTTTTATTATACTACCAAAGGAAGTTATTATGTCTCCACTTAATTTTTTTTCCTTACTCAATAACAATTTTCCATTTGTAATATTTCATTTTTTTAGTAAATTTTTGTATTAAGTTTCCTGAGAATATTCTTCTATCTCTTTATTCACAAATATTCTATTATTTTCTCTTAAAGACTATAATTTGGATAGAGATAGACTGTAGCTTTGATATATATAAATTAAAACAATCTTCTACAACCATTTCCATTATCTCTATGATCTATGTTTAATATTCCAAAATGCCAATCATTACAATGCATACAAATATACCAACTCATCATTCGCCAAGATAACATTAATGAAGCTATATTCTGGAAAAGACGTTATGCATGCACAATTCTTCTCATGGAGCATATTGGGAAACTTTTGATTAATATTATTAAATATATGTCAAAATCTACTTCCCAAGTCTATCATCAATAAGAAGTATGGCCTCAAATATATACGGTTAAACATGTAAACAATATTCATAAGCACATCTTGTTCCATAAGATTCTAATAAATAGTGAAAATGTGCATTTACATAGTCTGTAACTATTATTCTGACACAACTATTCTTCATGTTTTCTGATCATTATTTCACAGGTTATGAGTTTGAATCTAAGTAAAGGAATTAATTCCCTAGTTCCATTTACATTTCCCATGTGCATAAAATGATCGGCATACTCCCTCAAATTTCAAACTTTCTACGTATTTTAATTTAATCACCTTGAAGCATTCATTTTATGTGATATTTAACTAAATTTTCCTCATTGTTCGAAGAATGAAAACCTTAGATTTGTCGAGAAATTGACAAATATTTATTTACATTGGTGCTTTCAGATCATATTATGTGAACTTATATATGAGATATGAAAATATATGTTTATCCTTTTTTTTGAGAAATATATTTTTCAGAGGATTGAACATTGATGCACTCTAGAACTCACTGTAATGACCCAAGTGTGATGGAACATCACTCAACTGACCTGAGTTCTCACCCAAAGCGTACAAAGGCACCAGGTCCCTCTTTAGAGGTGTTTGTTTAGAATGTTAGCATGATGATGCATATACATATTCAAATTAATAATAGTAAACAATCCATAAAGTGAAAAATAGATCTAGATCTTCAAATATAAAAGATGAACTAAACAATGTCTATAATAAGATTTACCAGGAAAGAACCAGATTCAATCATGTTCAACAACATTATCTAGCCAATATATTCCATTGCATTAAATACTGTAAAACATAGAAGCTTCGTACATTACATAAGTATCTCTATGAATTAGGTGCGTGACAAAATCAACAACACAACTCTACATTAATTCACACTTACATATCTATCAAACCCATGCAAGTCAATTCATATTTATAGGGGTGGGGACTTTCCCGTCACCACCCATGCACTTTCTAAAAATAGGTCACATGCTAAAAATAGCCATGTGCTTTTACAAAGGGATGCAAAACCATGCAAGCGCTCTAATAATAGACTTCATATAGTTAACTCTAAGTAGAAATCCTATTATTATCCTAATCTATGCATGGTGCTCAACCGATTCTTGTTCCCGAATTAAAATTGCATGGACCACAAGTCCTCCTATCTTTATGTGCTCAGTACATTATCTTCAAAAATAACCTCCATAGCAGAAATGGATAAGTCTTGATCCTGGGTACTTTAACCTTTTTGTAGCACACGTTGCGCGCTCTTACCACGTCTTACATTTGTGCGCCAAACACTTAGGATATTTTTGTCTACCCAATATTACTTCACACTAAAATGGATTGCCACGCTAGCAATGGGTAATCACCTTGTCTCTCTAAAGAATATAAGATAAGAATAATGAATGAAAAATAAAGAATAAAGAACAAAGACTATGCTAAGTCCTCTGTTTTGTGCCCTCTTCTTCTTATGGTAGAATAAATTATGGATATTCACTTTGAATTTCACCTTCAAACTCGTACCGAGTCCTTTAGTGCTGAATTTTTTTATCAGGGATCTCTACAACTATACTGTCTAACTCATCTAGAGTCATGTTTCCATCCTCACTCTTCAAAATTCTGAGGATATTGGCCATACTTGAGACCATCCCTTCCAGCAATGAGCTTTCCAATGCTCTTTATACGGTCCATGTGTTGTTTTCTTGTAGCATCCAATGCGTCCCGCTTTGTTTCTATAAGTGTAATTCATTCGGTGTGCCCGAGTGTTTCATGCTTTATTATGTGTAGAAATTCTTTTTCCTCTACTTTTGTTCTTGCCTGTACCATGGTATCAGACACTATACACATGACCAACACTGAATCTGCCTTCTTCATTTCATCCCTTAAGGCTTACAAAATAGCCTCATAGCTATATATTTTTCTTGTAATTGAAGCCTTGATGATCGATGCTTCTTTTGCAGTATCCTTTGGTTTAGGGATGCGTACTGGTTCGTCCTCTAAGTTAAAATGAAATTTCGTGCATAGATAATGTAGTTTTGAATTGAAATCTTCGGGCACCTTTTCCTGAAAATTGGGCCTCCTCTGCAAGATTTCATTGGTGGTCTACTTGGCCATCTTCTTGACATTCTATGCCTCGGCCACTGCATTATCCCACTCCTGAGTGAGTCATTTTATCTCTGTGTCCTTATATTTATCATCTTCCAGGAGCACCCGTATTGTTGCTACCTTATCAATATTATAGCGCGCTACTTCAGTTGACACTTTAACCAAGGTGTTACTCACTTGTTCATTAGAAAATGTTGTGGGTTTGATGGTCATATGACATGTATGTGATGCTTTACTCATCTTCTTTGAGATGCACACCTCCTTGAAAACATCAAAGTCAGGCTCATCCATGTGAGTTTGCATGCTCCATGATAATTTCTTACGTGTGCACATATTGGCCATATCTGGGTCCATCCAATCCCATCCATATAATTGTGTGTTGGGCAGGGTGCTCTAGAAGTGGGTGCGAATGATTTTCACTTGGTCATCCAAGTAGCCCAAATTTTGAGTTCCCACTGCCTCTTTGCCTCCATGCTGACCTGTCTGTTACCCCACATCCTATTGAACAAGCACACCTTCTCCTTGTGGTTCTTCATCTCTTGCATCCTATTGTTCTTCACCACCCACATTCAGGCTTACTTCCCCCTCTTTCTCTCCTCCTTCAGGCGTGAGGCGTTCTAGGACTTATGTATCCCCACCGATGCTATTTTCCCCTTCACTTGAGTGCTTGTAATGAACCGTTACACCAAAATCTCGAGGCATTAGTGAAATCCACACATGAGGATCATAACATCCCACCACACTTTTGTAGCCCAGACCCTGGGCTAGATTTGTGGCCGTATAGCGGGACCTCGCCCTGTCCTATACAAGCCTTGAGCGAACACTACAATGCCGATGTAGCTACCCGTGCCAGGACTTGAACCTGGGTGGTCGCTTTGATACCAAATGTAACTAACCGTTACACCAAAACCTCAAGGCGTTAGTGAAATCCGCACATGAGGATCATAACAGTGCTGCTCATGGGCACTCATACTATCATCAATAGTTTCATACATGACCTGGTCCCCAATATCTTCATCCTCTTGTTTCTCAATGCTAGGGGTGGCCTCCTTCTCATACAAACTTTTCTCAGTGGGCTCTTACTCCTCACTATCCTTTACAGGAACATATCTTCGATGCTTTCTCCTCTCTTTCTCCTCATCCTTTATAGGAGTAACGCACGTCGATCTTATCAGAGGCTATGAAGTCCCTACACTGGTGTCTCTGGTTGTCTGCCTTTTCCTGAGGATTTTCCTTGTATGATCTAGTACGACACTATCTTCTTGTTCCTCCTACTCCATGACATTATCCAACCCTATAGCCACTGGGTCTTCTTGAGTTGGGGGTGTTGATGCAACATGCCTTGTTGTTTCTACTACCTTCCCCTTCTTTGGAGGTATTGGGAGTGTCATATATGTGCCTTTTATGACCTTTCCATCCTTGAACCTTGGCCTTAGGTAAATATACATGCGCGTTGGTTTAATTTTCCCTATGGCCAGACTCTCCGGTGTGATGCCCACATTGTCTGATTCCATGGTTTCCACATAGGCCTCTTTCCCTGGCCATACATAAGTCTTACATATAATGTGGATATCTACATCCACTTTGTCCACATCAAAATGGAGCTTGCGCACATCGTGAAACCTATTCACGAAATCCTTAAAGTATTTTGTGGTAAAAGTAAAGGGAAACTTACACCATGGGCTCTTCCTATCCGACTGTATATGGAAGCACCACAAGCTGAAATGTTGGTAGAATGCAAACTCAAATTCTACATCTAGTAATTTGGGCAGCTCGCGCGGTATACACCATTATCCTTCAAATTCCCTGTGCAACATTCTGAACCATTTCTCCAGGTGCTCCTTATACACGTTAGAAATAGTTCTGTGTAGAGTGTAGTTGGTAAATTTCTTTGCTAGGGATTTTTTCTCTAAGGGAAACTCCCAGATGTTCTCCCTCGGTCCATTGGGTATGCTAAGTTCATTAGATACAATCAACAATAGGATGGTGCCCCAATTTATTTTCTCACCTTTGTTTTCCTGGACATGCAACTCATTTGCCAGGCTTTCTGATATGTACCCCATAATGTTGTAGTATGTTTTGTTTACCATCTTATGTGCTATATGTAACCAGCACATATTCACCTCATTCCATCCTTTAGTGCCACCCAGCTTGCTTCCTGCCAAGCATGTTACAACCCTGGTGGCCATGTCTGTAATGTTGGTTACTTTAAATGCTCAGCCACCCTTCTTATAATGATGTATGGTGGTCATTGCATCAATACCCTCATCATCAGATAAGTCACTATAAATCTCTGATCCTGAATCATGTAACACTGTCACCTTTCCAATCATCTTGGTGGTGATCCTCACTCTCCTACCCATGAAGTAAAAAAAATTCTCATGCACGCACGACATGAGCCACTGGTATAATTTCTTGGGCTTCCCAGATAGGGAAACTATAGGATTTGCATGACCCTCATGCTTTATTTTGACCTCTTCACGGAGGTATCCTAAACTCTAGTGCCATCTACTAAACTTCAGTTAGTTTTCTTATAAACCTCTATGGAAATGTCCTTCAGGCACTTCTCAGTTTGGTGGTTGATGTCAGAAACCCTACACTATGTTATTTTTATCTCCCATGGTCGACCCTCAATCAAATATTCTTGGTAAAGGATTTCTACCATCCATTCCTCTGTTGGATCATTAACTTCCTTCTCTACAACTGGAGCCTTTCGTGGTGCCATCATTCCTTCCAATCCACAAGTGTGGTAAAATCCTAGCTGGTACAAACCCAAATCATGCCTAAAACCCTTCGTTGCACACCCTCACCACCGCTTGAGTCCTTCTCCTCTGCCTAAATGATCAATAAACGTGCTTTAAATCTTGTTAGGTATAATCAATCTGTAGAGTGCTTGTCATCTTCATCTCTTCTTCGCACTTTGTAATTTTCTTCGAACTTGTAAGGTAACAAATGATGTTGAAAACATCAAATTTTATCACAAATTTCAAAAATCCCCTTCCTTAATTTCTCCACTTACCACCGTATGTGGCATTAATTTCTCTTGAGAACATTTTGTGCTTCTTTGTCACGCACCCCTAACTCTCGTGCCTCAATATTTTACGCCTTAGTCATAACTTTCTAGCATGCCAACTACTTCTCTATCATAGATATCCTCTCCCCATGCCTCTTTACGCTGAAGTATTTATATAATGTGACCAAAACATACGTAGTATCCAATGCTACAACCTCCTTGAGTTATACTGAGCACTCACTACCTTGCGCATGGTCTTAAATTTGAGCAATCCTCTTGAAGTTTTCATCAATTTTGAAATCCCATCCCTTTTATGGTCACTCATGAGTTTGTTTCTTTTCTGTACAAGACCATCCTTCTTTAGCCAGCCCACAATAAGGTTATGCGTATTCCTCTACACATCAAAACACTTGAGTAATAATGAGCTTCCGATGCGCAAATGCACTTATTACAAAAAACAATGAACTAAATTGAAAGAGCATAACAACGATGAAAGAAACACATATAAAGGGAATGCATTAAGGGAAACCTAATCTAGCTAGAAAATACTACCTTATTACAAACACTAAGAAGGATTATTTATAGTAGGGATTCAACTTACTTCCATTGAAGTAACCAAGAAACCGTGTTCCATCAAGCACCTTAAGCTGGACAAGCTCCTAAGTCAAGTACATGAGTGATAATATATGGTCCCAACCAATGCACCTTAAGCTTACCTGGGTGGTGCAAAAAATTTGAATCATAAAGAAGTACCATCTACTAAACCTTAAGTTGCTTGTCCCTGATGTACCTATCATGCCATGCATTCTACCTAGATTTTTCTTACTTCTAACTCCATCTTGCTAGGGTGCGCCTCTCATCCAGCTATATCAAATTTTCAATTCTTTCTTCCAAAGCTTGTTCATCATTCAGACCTCCTGCGTGCATAATACCCAAAGAAGGTATTATAAATTCCATGGGAAGAATTGCTTCTGCACCAAACACAAACTGAAAGGGTGTTTCCTTATTCAACCATTTGTATGTTGTTCTATATTCTCAAAGCACAACAAAAACTTTATCATCCCAGTATTTCCTTCCAACATCACAAATTTTTGTCAACATTTGGATCAACATCTTATTGAAAGCCTCAATAGTCCCATTTTCTTAGGGGTGATAGGGTGTTGTCTTATGGTGTGTAACCATAAATTCATCCAATAATATCCTGATAGTCTCATTAAGGAAATGAGTTTCTCTATCACTTGTCAAACTTAAAGGACATCCATACCTGGTAAGAATTTTTTCCCATAAGAAACTTATTGTTATAGCTACTATATAATCCTTTGTAGGTGTCGCTTCCACCCACCTTGTAAGATAATTTGTCCAAGTGATGATGTAGCATGATCCAGTTCTGCGCGTGATTGGGGAAATAGGACCCATAAAGTCAATTTCCCATTTCTCAAAAGGTTCTACTCTAGCAATAGGCCTCAAAGGTATTTCATCTCTTTGCCCAAATTTTCCCAGGTGCAGAAAGTGATCACATGCTTTACAATATTCTTTACAATTCTTATACAAGGTCTCCCACCATAAAATAGCTAGTAGAATCTTGTGCATGGTGACGTCCCCTATATAGTGTCCACCTGCAATACCATCAGGTGCCTCCTCCATAATTGTTGTTCACTCATGCTCTAGTACACATCAGTGCAATTCTTCATATCAGCCTAGCTTATACAAGTCACCACTAATCAACATGAAAGGTGTGGCAGTGTGAATTACAAGTTGTTTCTTTTCTAAGGCCTTCATTCCTTTAAGCCCCATACTTGAGTGCAAGAAAAAAAACCCTATAAGTCAGAAGACGCACGGTTTAGCCTGTATAATTATGCATCTAACATTTTATCTTTAATACTCTACGCATCCTCTCCTGATTGAATCCTAGATAAATGATCTGGGCCAAAATTGCTTTTACAAGGCTTCACCACAACTGTAAAGTCAAACTCCTAGAATAATAGAACCCATCGGCATATGCGCCCTTGTAACATGGGCTTGTTCACCAAGTATTTCAATTCCATGTGATTTATATAGAAAATAAAAGGTGTTGCTAGAAAATTATCTAAGAACTTATGTATCACATAGATCATTGAACAAGCATCGCGCTCCGTTGTTGTATAATTATGTTCTGTAGGAGTCAAATTTCTACTAGCAAAGAAAATAGGATGATATACAACACCTTCTCTAGGATGAGATAGAACTGCACCAATGACCATGCCAAAAGCATCTACATGTACATGAAAAGGTATATTCCATGAAGGAAAATGCAAAATAGGTGCTGTAGTAAGCCTTTCCTCCAGTGCTTTGAATGCACACTGTTGCGGTTCTCCCCAATAAAACTTTCTTTTACCATTTAATAATTCCTCTAGGGGTACAAAAATCTTAGCATATCATTTGATAAATTTTCTATAATAACCTGTGTGGCGCAAGAATCTACGCACCTCTCTCTGACTAGTAGGCTCTTCCAAGCCTATAATGACTGCAACCTTAGCTGGATCTACTAACAAACCCTCCTTACAGATGATATGTCCGAGCAGAGTTCCAAAAGGTGTAGTAAATACACACTCTTTGATATTTAAAGATATTATTAACTATTTGCATCGTCTCAAACATTAACCTCAAATTGTCACAATGATCCTTGACAATCCCATATATGGTCCAATCATCTAAGTAAACCTACAAGAATTTGTGAATAAAGTATTGGAATGCTTGAACAACAATATGTGAAAATACTACAGGCGCATTCTTCAAACCAAAGGGTATCACCGTGTATGCAAAACTTCCCCATTCAGTGGTAAAATTTGTTTTCTCTTGATCATCTTTAGCAATCCTTACTTGATGATATCCTGAAAATCCATCTGTAAAAGAGTAAATCTCACACCTTGCAATGCCTTATAATATTTCTTCAGTGAATGGTGTAGGGAAAGGATCAATAACACATGCAACATTCATCTCTCTATAGTACACAAAAATCCCAATTCTTCCACATTTCTTAATACTAATTACCATAGGGCTAACCCACTTTGATTCCTCTATGGGCTGAATAATTCCAGACTTCAACATCTTGTCAATTTCTTCTTTAACTTTTACGTGCAGGTTAGGGTTCATACTGTATCAGGTCTCTTCCTAACTGGTGCGCGCACCTTCCTTTAAATTAATTTTCATCTCACCCAAATATTCATGCACTCCTTTCAACTCATGGTATCCTCTAAGAAACACTTCCTTGAAATCACGTAGCAATTCAGTTATCTTAGCCACTTTAGATTCAGACTAGTAATATCTAATGATGACTTCTTTAGGTTAAGCTTCCGTCCCAATGTTCACTTTATTTGTATTCAAAGGATCATGGTATGCACATGCCTTATCATCTGCACACTATCTAAGACCTCGTGCGTACCCTCTAAATGATCCATATCTAAATTTTCCACTTCTTCATCATCCATCAGGTAGACTATCTTCCATTTCTCCTCCTCTAGGCAAGCAACACTCAAGTAGTTCTGCATCTATCTCTTCTAATTCCTCAAAGCGCGCTTGCTAGGTATGAAGTCACCAAGTAACTCCTAAATGAGTTCTTTAACTTTTGCACTATCTCCCATAGTCAAACACTTCATAACCTATAATGCCTCATTCAATTAGAGGTTTAGTGGAGAAGTAGTCAAAATTCTGGATCATACCTGTAGTCAAGTCTTTCCAATTTATAGTCTCTCTATTCAATTCCGTATAAACATACCATGCATGTACACGTGCATCCTCGGAAGGGGAAATGTAAGCTTGTGCACCCACAAAAAAGGTGGAAAAGCCTCATGTGCCTCTATATCTAGAGTCTCTCACACTGCTTAACGTGGTGTTGAACATAAGACTATTACCATGATATTCACAAATTTGAGTAGGTGCATTACTTCTGAAAAACCTTGCTGATAGGGCAATTCTCACTTCTCTCTATTCTATGAGATTATCCTCTCACTTCTCTCTATTCTATGAGATTATCCCTATGGACCATCCATGCACTATGTTGTTGTCCTACATAAGGTATAAACTAATATGTTCCTTTTGTCCATCATAATCCTTCCACTGTAATTCCATGGCTTGCAGGAATACCTTAGGGTTTATCCTTCGCTAGTGTATTGAGGTACAAGGTTGTTACCTAACCACTTAACACAACGTGGCCTACTTACGCAAGTAGCATTTGTGCTCCTTACCTCATGTCCAACCATTTCGTAAGTTCCATGGGCCTAATTTTCGCAGGAAATACTTGTATTATCACTGATGGATTGTAGCATCATTCCCACTAGATAATTCCTTCCTTAGATGGATCAAGTGCTTCCGTATCTCAAATGGTGCACACATAAATTTTGTTAAGGTATTCTTCACTTAAAGGACTCAACATAAGGTGCATATTTTCCATCTTTCAAAGGGATAATAACTCACTCCTCCTTGTTCTCAAATCTGATATATCTCTTGTTGAAAAGTATATCGACATTTTTTGCATAATACCAAGGACACCTCAAGTAGAGCTAGGGAAGTTGTCCACTTCCGTGAGTGCTAAAACATCAAAATATGCTAGTGAACTTAGCCTCTTGTATGGTGATGGATGCATCTTTCAAGACTCCAATTGGTGTGGCCTTAGTCCTGATTTTCCATAAATAGTACATTAGAAGATGACTACAATGGAGGTCCACCCATTTGAACCCATGTATCTAAAGTAAGCACATTCACTTCGGTGCACCTGTGTCAATTAAGATATTACTCAAAAGCCATCCATCCACAACAACATTCAGAGTGATCTCCTTGTCATAATCCAAACTATGAGGAGGGAGATTAGCATGCAAAATCTATCATTTCATTCTCAATACTAGCACGCAGAGTGTTTCCCTTTAACTAACTCCCTAGTAATGGAATAATGTTCTCCTGATGTAGCAGCTTGCATACTTCTTTTAGATCATCAACATTCAACTGGAGAATGTCAAGTTGCCTTCTTCTGTTCCAACTTCTAGGACTGTTCCTTTAGACATTGTATCTCACCCTGCAGATCTCTGAGTACCTCCATGGTTTCTTGGTAAACCTCCTTCTGATGTGTAGGGTTTGGATAATTTGCATGCAAAACCTCCTCCTTAGTAATGGTAGGCTTCTATTACAACATCTCTCTAGTGCGCGCAACCTCAGTTTGTGTAGTAATATTCATAGGTACCATCTCAGGATCTGGTGCTAACTTCAACATCCATTGGTTTTCCATGGACGTTTCTATTCTAACCATCCATGCGCCCTTGTTCTCCTGTTTATGCTTCTTTCTCATATGTTCATATAAATATGGGAACTCTTCATAGTTATGATTATTTTCACAAAAAGAACAAGTAATGTTTTGAGGAAATTCACACCTGTAATGGTCAAGGGATCCGCATGTATAACATGTCCCATGAGGAAACTCACCTCGTCCACCACCATGCCTTGGCCCCTGAATCCACCATGGTATCCTTGACCTCTACCACGACCTCCCTCAAAGCACCCTTCATTCTGATCATAGCGCCCTTGAGTGTGATCATGATAATGTTGCTCACTTTTATCCTTAGAAGTTATTTACAACTCTAGTCTCCCGTATACCAATATCAATGGCATCATGGATCTGATCAATCAACCTATAATCTTCAGTATTGTGAGTTGTGGACCTAGAAAATTTTGTAGTAACAGGATACGTTCTTCCTTATTGCACGTTGCAATAATGGGCAACGAACTTGCATCATGGTCTAAATGACATATCTCACAATCTAATAGTATGGAGTGCACTAGTCTTTGAGGAAAGCTATCCATAATATTCCCCTCCACTTCACAATCTGTGCACCAAATTCCACTGCACGTCTCATGCACTGAATTGGCTGATAATTTCTCCAACTGTTTTTCCATTGCTGCAATCTGAGCTTCCATGAATGGACTTACTCCATTGTCTATGCTCCCAACTTCATTAGCACACAAAGCTACTTCAAGCACTACGTGTGGATCTGTATAAGTCTTATGTGAGAGTGACCTTCTAAACAACGTGATCAAGCCTTCAATGAACCACTGTGCATGCTGAATGACATGGATATCATAAGATAGTTTAGATAGAAGTGTTTTGAAATGGGCATCATATCACTAAAAAATCTCAGTAGTGCCCTTCTTGATATCCTTGAGAATGCTTATACTTTTCTCCTTGAAATCAGGGATATAAAATTATTTAAGAAAAACATCTCGTAAGTCCGTATAATCCACACAAGTCTAATTGGGGTCATTTTAGTACCTACTATGTGCCCGTCCCTGTAACGTAGTTACAAACTGAATTGCCTTGCACTCTGAAGCTGTAATTCCCTTCACATGCCACAATCTCTCACACATATAGACATGGTTAGTAACATATTCTATTCCTATATACTTTGGGAGATGAAGTGACATCTCCATGTAAATATTCTAGGGCTGGTGAGGACCATGCCCACCAGATCCAGAACCTCTTGTGTTACCTCCACCTCTAGATCCACTAGATCCACCAGATCCCAAGGCACCTATGCCTCCTGATCATCCACCTGTAACTAGGAATTGAAAAAGAGGATGCACTGCCTTGCATCCCAATAGTGGTACTAAACTGAACTCCAATAGTCTGTGATGTTACACTACCCCCAGATGTGAGTCCAAAGTTTTTCACACCTATGTTTTGCGCCAACGACATGTATGAAAAGGTACCTCCAAATAACAAGGAAGATGCCTACTCAACCATAAATGTACTTACTATTTGATTTACTCCTAAACATGTTGTTAAGTCAACTTTACCTATTGCTACTCCACTGCCCAAAAACACTTGCTGACTATTGACTATGCTAGAAGCTAGAAAACCAAGCACAAGGGCTAGGTCACCCGATAGGTTTATATGTGCACCTATGGCCCATGTTGTCTCTACTGGTACACTCTCATAAGAGGCCGATGAGGGTTACCTATTATGCTTTCCCAAATGGGGGAGTTCTAGATGCTCTAGTTCCACATCCTCTACATGAGCTCCAAATCCTTCATGAGCCATCTCTCTCCACAATGCCATCCATTCTGCAACCTCACGCTACTTCTCTAAATCCCTCTCATGCATCTCATAAAACTTAAGCTGCATTTCTTCTCTTTTCCTTCCTACCACTAGGTCTCCATCTTTCACCACACTTGCTCCTACCCCCACACGTGGTGGGGTTTAGCTAGCCATCGACTTCTCTTCCAAATTCAAGGTTACCATTAAGATCTTGATCACTAGTGGAATTCTGTGCAGATATGGTCCCCTAGGATAATGTAAAAATTGAAACTCAGCTACCTCTGGAAAAGAGTAATTGGAAATTGAGTAATCCAAAATATAGCTATTCAGAACACCATGGAACCAAGTATCCGCAGTGCACGTCCAAATCAGATCAGCATCATAGAGAGACTGAAATTATTTTTACATCTAGAAAAGTGTACGAAACCTCCAATTCCTTTTAGATGCATAAGAAACCAACCACTTGTATAGTTCTATGGAAAAGATAATAAAGAATCTCTCATATAAGCAGTCATACAGATTCTACTTAACCCACATGCGTGCGTCAAACTCAGATCCAGTTCTGAATCTCTGAGCATATTCTTATTGTAGATCTATTATCTACTCCTCAACACTTTCTAAGGTTAATCGGTACATCTTCACTATGCAACATCCTAAAAATCAGCTGAGAAAGAGGTCCTGACAACGGAACCAATGATGCAGCCTAGAATTCACTGTAAATGACCCAGGTGCACTGACACATCACTTAGCCTAAGCTGAGCACTCACCTGAAGTGTGCAAAGGCACCAGGTCCCCCTTTAGAGTTGCTTCTTCCAAATTTTATCATGATGATGCATATACATATTCAGATTCATAATAGTAAACAATCCATAATGCACAAGTCTAGATCTAGATCTTAGAATATAAAAGACGAACTAAACAATGACTATAATAAGATTTTTCATGCAAGAACAAAATTCAGTCATGTTCAACATCTTTATCTAGCCAATATATTCCATTGCATTAAAACTCTAAAACACAGAAGCTTCTTACATTACATAAGTATCTCCATGAATCATGTGTGTGAAAAAAATCAGCAGCACAACTCTACAATAATTCACACTTACATATTTATCAAACCCGTGCAAATCAATTCATATTTATAGGGGTGGAGACTTACCCTTCACCACCCATGCACTTTCTCAAAATAGGTCACATGATAATAATAGCCATGCACCTTTACAAAGGGATACAAAACCATGCAAGCACTCTAATAATAGACTTCCTATAGTTAACTCTAAGTAGAAATCCTATTATTAACATAACCTATGCATGGTGCTCAACCGACACTTATTCCCAAAATAACAATTCCTGGACCGTAAGTCCTTCTATCTTTGTGTGCTCAACATGCTATGCCCAAAAATAGCCTCAATAGCAGAAACGACTAAGTCCTGATCTTGGGTGCTTCAACCTTTCTGTAATGCCCACCACACGCTCTTCCCATGCCCTACATTTGTGAACCCAACACTTAGGCTATTTTTATCTGCCCAACAGAAATTGTTGATTAATTTATGATTTTATTTGGGTTAGTCTTGAGTAAATGGATCTTACTAAAAATTTAAATAAGAATTAAATTTTTGCATTTCGAGAGATTTAAGGATTCCACCTGATTTCCCAAAAAATAGTGAAAAATATTTATTTTCATTCAAATGGTTGGATCATATTCAGGATAAAAACAATAAAAATTAGTATTTGTCACATTTTTACCAGGAATATATTTTCTAAATGATTAAACATTTGGTTAAATTTCCTATAAAATCAATGATGATTTAACGCTTCTTTGTGAAAATTGAACTGTTTACAAATTTGAATCTCATTAGCTTTATTTTTTCACATAATGAAGAAATAGGTGAGAAATTAATGTAACTTGAATTTTATTTTTTACAATTTTTTTTCATTTTAGGGATCAACCATGGTTTGAGGTTTTTTTAGAGAGGTAAAGGAAGTTCTAATCAACATGTCCTATCAAATGAAAAACTTGCAGTGGTTGCTACTAGCTCCAATTTTCATAAATGCTTATCTTGGCCCTGCATTTAACGCTTATATTAAGATGTAGGATCTTCAAGTCCAAGAGCTTGATTCAAGGATTTTGTGCTAAACAATAATGGGAAATGAGGTATAAAATATTACAACTCTTAGCAGAATCAACTGAGGAAAGAAACATTGTGGGAATCTTGCACAACTTGCAGTGTGATGATTGTAAGCCCTTGGTCACCTGAACTTGTAGTAGTATGCCAATCGAATTTGATAAGTCCTAAAAATCTTGACAACTTATTAAGATTTTTTCCACCTTCACCTCTTCTTGCTTTTAGCACTCCACTGCAGAAAATAGCCCTGAGCTTCAAGCTGTCAACATCCATGCACAACTGAAAGATGTTCTTGTAATGAAAGGAATTGTCATTAATAATTACTTGAAATATTTTGTTACTCCAGAATCCTTTCAGAAGCAAAAGCCTAGCGGCTCCAACTCCTCTTGAGTGATACATCATGTTTCTGGATAAATACCATAAATACTATGTTCAGTAGTATTCAAAATTATCAACAGGCCTCTTCTTGTTGTAAGATACTTCAAATCAGTTAATAATGGAGAAACATAAAGCTACATGATAAGGGAAAAATCTCTATTATATTATCCATGCCCCTCAATGTACCCCCTTGGGAAGTATTTACCACATCATGGCCTTGTTTATAAAGCAACGACTTTAATTAAAAACATCCACATACCCATTTTATTATAAGGAAGATCTTAACTTAAAAACCCTCTATTATTATAACATGCCACGTAGTTTAAAGTCATTATTTAATTTGAAGTTATTTTAAAGGTTAACCGCCCATTTTAATACACCTGGCGAAATAAACCCTCCACCTATAATATAATGCACATAATTATACTTTTTCAAAAAATAACGAATTAAAATTGAAAAACAAAAGGCGGTGGAAATGATTAAAGTGGTTAAACATGGGAAATGACCCGGTGAGTGGAGTGGGAAGGATCCCATGTGGGTGGTTAGATGACACAAGGCCTGGGGCAGGGTCTAAGCCATCCGACAGAGAAATAGAGAAGGTGCAAATGCAAACCCAACATAACCAAATAAACACAAAGAAATGGGTAAAAGTGCAACAAACAAGATAATTTTTGATGTCCAAGGGCACAATACTACGGGAAACATAGTTAGAGGAAAGAAGAAGCTCAAAAATGTAGATCAAATTATAAAACAAACCTTGCATACCTCAGGAACCATAACCAAATAGCTTACACCCAAGACAAATTAACTTGGGAAGGGATTTCAAAAGATAAAAAATGGTCTAAAAATATAGATCATGGCTTGAGATAGAAAACACATGCAACAAACCCACATGTGGTTTTAATTGACAAAAATCTTATGATACAGGGTGATGGAATGGATACAAGGGTAGAACCATTCAAGGAGGACCCAAAAAATGAATCAGCTGATAAAATAACCCATTAAAAACCTTGTAAAATAATCTCGGCCTTTAAATACAAAACCACCTCATCTAGGGGTAAAGGCAACTCGCCACAATCGAGCTCAAGAGCTAATGCAGGGAAAAAAGACAATGCAAGCAATAAGGAAAGGCCAGGAGGGACTAAAAATCATATTTTTTTTTTAAAATTTAACTTTTAATTGCAAAATAAATTGATTAAAAACCATAATTTATAAAAATAATTTCACTTGCTTTTCAAAAAATGATTACAAACCAAATATTAAGACCAAACCTCTAAATTTAGCGCTTTCTCCAAATTTGGTTGTAACTAGCTAAATATGGTTGCAAAACCCCTGAAACCTGCACATGCAACATAAAAAACAAAAACTCCAAGAAACCATATTATCATATTTGTTAATAAGATTCCAAAGAGTATGCGAAAAAATATCTTGCACAAAAAGCAATAAATCTAAAAATGAACTAATCAACAATTAGTTCAAGAGAGTGCACACATACTGAACATTGGCTCTAATAGCATATTAGATTATTCCAAAAAGATCAATGTTGGAACATCATGAACATAAAATATGATTGCACTTATAATGGATATTATAATGATTCACATAATTATCAAGAAAACAAATCACAATGAAAATCAAGTACAAAAAAGACAACGGTGTGTCTGACATTCTCATAGATCAGAAAGAAGGGGTACATATATGAGTGTTGTGTAACTCATATGCATGACACATGTACATAACCCTATTTACCTATTCAACTATGACATATTATCACTAAGTGAGATGAATAACCATATAGGTGGAAAATATGTTGAATGATGATGATCAATTCATATACACCAACAAAATATAATCTACCACACAGTTAAATAATTAATATTACCAAAATGGGATGTGTTGGGATGAAAATTGCACCTGTCCCAAATTAAGATGAACTTGGGATTTGAGGAAACATGGGAGTGTCTCCAAGTTGTGAGATTTTCACTTGAGATAGACCTCTAGAGAAGGCCAACTTCCTCTACTTATTTATATTATTAAAACTACTCCTAGGAAGGGAAATGCAACTACCTAACACTAATGTATGATTCTAAGGGATGATGGTGAGAAGGAGATACATGAAAGGGAAACCTAAAATAAGAGGAGGTGATAAAACCATAAAGAGAGGGATGAAAGGTCTCAATTGAGTGAAAATGAGGGAGAACGTGCATAGGAAGGGAAGGAAAATGTGCCAAAGTTTGAAACAACACTCACTCATTTATTTTCATGGAGCACAATAGAAAATAAACCTGCAAGGGACATAAAAAATGCACATAAAACCAACAATGTCAAGGGAAAAGGAAAGAAGATGAAATAAAATGTGAACTAGGGTAGAGAATAACCAAAAAATAAGGTTTTATTGCTTCCAAATGATGCACAATCAATTAAAGTGGTGAAAGAGGAAAGTATCCACATATAGTGAACTAGATCTAAGGCCTACAACTGAAAATGCCAAGGAAAAATTATCTTATCAAACCAAGAGGGTCCAACCTTTATAAATGAGCATCATTCAACATTATATAAAATAAAGGGGAAGAGAAGAGGAGGGAAACTTGGATTTTCAAATCTAACCACTAACAACAAACAATAAAGGCATGCAAATATGTATGGAGCACTATCAGGTTCACCTCCCCATATTAGCTTAGATTTTGGAAGAAGGAAGGAGACCAAATTAGATTAAAATTGGTTGGTTGAGCTGTCTAAATCTATGCATTATTGGCTGAAGTAGTGGTTACCCATTTCACCTACCAAATCCTGCCCATAACATATTTTTGAAAAGCCCAACATGTAGTACACGTCAATAAATTTCCAATAAGATTAGATGCACCAAGTTTTGAGCTCTGTGGCAGAATTTATTGTGATTTGAAGCTCGCAATACAAGATGAACATGCAAGACACATGTCATGGTCTGGTTGGCTAAAGAATTTAACGAACTGTCTATTTATTTTATATTTTCTACTGCACGTCATGCATTCATTTTCCATAAAGATTTAGCATGCAGCTGATATGTTTTGATATGTTGAGTGTTGTGAAATTTATCTAACAAGTTGATACATGGCACTCTATGATTGTTGTAGAAGATTACATTTAATGCGTGCACAAGATTAAGAGCCGCGAGAAAGAGGAATGCATAGGTCTACGAGCATGTGCAAAAGGGTGCATGAGGAGTGGAAATAAAGTTACATATATACAAAGGTATGTAAATGTATGTAGGAAAGGAGAATGCATGAGACAAGGATGCAAAGAAGCCAATGCATGGGGAAAGTGCACAAGGGAAAGACACAGAAGGAAAATAAATTCGTGCAAGAGGTATGTATGACTCAGGAAAGAAGGAATGTGTGAAAGAAAACATGTTAGGGAATTAGAAAATATAATGCAAGTCACCAAGGGCATGAAAGAAGGATGTGTAGTAACCTGGAAGGAAATCAAATGATCAAAGAGGGCTACGCAGAGGAGAGATGAAAGGGGATATAAGAATAAAAGGAGAAAGGGGAGAATGCAAAGAAGGAAGAAAGGAGAAGGAAAAACACAAGGAATATGATAGGAAAGGTGTGTGTTGGTGCACATGATGAATTACAACCATGCATATGTGTCAAAGTATAAAACCAAGAGGGCAAGCAACCTAAAAACCTTGATGCCAGAGCCAAAATAGAACTATAAGTTGTCTAGATAAGCTAAGGTGGTTATTTTGGACAACATTTTGACAAATTTTAGGGCCATCTACCTACTAGATGAAGGATATCACTAGCCTTAGAATCATCCATTGGGTGTGGATTTTTCTTGAAAAATCATGAATTTTTGATCTACCAGTTGAAGAATCACCCCTGAAATCACTTGAAGCATTATCTAGATTCTAACAGATGTGTGCACAAAAACTTTGGATAGTACTAGCAAGCTGAAACATAACCTCTTTGAACTTGTGAGCTCATTTTTCAGCAATCTGGAAGAAAAAAATAGTGCGCACAAGAGCGCGTGGGAGGAAAAGAGACTATATATAAAATAAGATAATGTGTGCAGAATGCACTTGGAGGAATTGAAACTACTCTAGTATGCACATAATGAAGAAGACATAATGGAATTGTTTGAGATAAATCCCATTGAATTGGATCGATAGTGCATCTCCATCAAGGTGAGAAAACTCAAAAGAGTTATCCTCCTTACAACAACTGATGATATATGGGCCACTCCATGAAAAATTTGAATGTCACGCTGGTTTGGCCCTATCAACATCTCAATTTAAGACCATATCACCCACTTTAAAGACCTGAGGTCTAACATTTTTGTCAAATCACTTATTTGTTGATTTCTGATGTTGTTCGAGCTTGATCATGGCAGAGTTCCTTAGTTCTTCAAGTTCAAACAACTCTGCCATTTTGATTTCTCTCTAATCTACACCCTCACATTCCAAATGCTGGGCTAGCTCTAGTGAAGGAAATTAAACTAATAAAGAAAGCCTTATTTCTTTACCTTAAACAATTTTATAGGGTGAAGTACCTATTTCCTTATTCATTGTGATTCTGTCTTCCTAGAGCATGCATGAAACCTCTGTATATCACTACCTTTATTTGGTATTAATTGTCTGCTTCATGATTCTGACCAGATTCTTGCTAGTTTGTTCTACCAAGTAATTACCTTGAGTGTAATAGTTGGAGGACATCTTAAAGTAGATTCCAATACTAAGATCCATATCATAAATTCTTTTACCAAGGAATGATTTTACATTATCAGATATAATGGTTTGAGGAACACCAAACCTTGTTATAATACGCTTGATAAAGTTGAGGATGATTGACTCAGTTGATTCCTCGAGTACGACAACTTTCTATCCATGTAGTGAAGTAATCCATAACTATCAATACCCACTTGTGACCAACAATTGAAGGAAATTTGATCATGCTTATGAGCTCAAGATCCCATTACAAAAAAATTTTATTCAATTGGATTGGTTAGAGGGGATGTGATTCTAATTTATTTTTGCCTACAAAGAAAGTGTATTCCTTACATTTCCTGACCCACCTATTGTATCTGTAAATAGGGTAGGATAGAAGTATCCTAACTTGATTATATTTACTATTTTTCCTTGGTAGAGAAGTTTCCACTACAAAATTCATCATGAAATTTTGATAACATTTTGTCAATTTATGCACCATCAATGCATCTTGGAAACACACCATCAATGTTTCATTTGAAGAGGACACCATCAATGAGCACATATGGAATAGATTGCAACCTAATATGTATTCTCTTTAGTTTGTTAAAACTAGGAGGGTATGCGCCAGATGAGAGAAATGTTACCATGTCATCCATCTAGTTGCACACATTAGGATCTCCACTTTATTAAATTTCAGTACGTGGGAGTTCTTCATTCAAGAACAAATAAGTTTCTTGATCATTTTTCACATCTTCAACATGTTTCTTGTAGATCACATTGCCTATAACAAGATTTGTGTCTTTGATAGTTACATCAAACTCCATGATTTTGGTCACCCATATATCTCTTTTCTCACTGATTTTTACCCCTAAGATAAAGTCCCTCACACAAGGGTGTGAAACTAGCACCTTGACATGATTTTTGGTGAGCATACTTTTGAATTTCTTAAGAGTGCACATGATGGATAATACTTGTTTCTCTATGTGATTGTATCTAAGTTCATAACACTTTAGTATTTTATTAAAAAAAAACAACTTACTACTCCAATCCTTTTTCATTTTCTTGAGTCAATACAACAACACTAGCATCTGCTCCATAATCATAAAGGATTAAATTCCTTGAGTAATCTGAATTGATGAGTTTTGGGACACAAAGAATTTATTACTTGATCTTGTTGAAGCTTTCTTTTCCTTCTGCTATCCACGTGAAGACTATGCCTTTTTTGAGCATAAGGGTGATAGGCCTAACCAATCTTGCAAATTTAGGATTGAATGCCCTAACAAATTTGCTTTTGCCTAGGAATGATTGCAAGGCCTTCTTGTGTACTTAAAAATAAAGAGAGAGGATGGATGAGACACACTAAGGATTAATGACAATACCATCCCTAGAGACCACATGGCCCAAAATATTACCTTGAAAAATAGCAAAGTTATACTTCTTGGGGTTAAGATATACCCCAAATTTTCTACATATCTCAAATAATTTCTCTAGATGCATTATGTGATTGATGTTCTGCTTTGAGAATATAGTTATGTCATCCAAGTAAACTAGGATGAATTCATTGATATATACTTTGAAGGAAATTTCCATGGTTCTTTGAAATGTTGTGCCTACATTTGAAAAACCAAAATAAATTTTCTGATAGGTGTATGTAACCCATTTGGGTGTAAATGTTGTTTTGAGTTGACCCTCTTCTTTGAACATGATTTGATTAAAACCAGAGTACCCATCCAACATGGAAAATATTTACGTGCTAGCCACTATTTGCAGAATATGATCCATAGAAGGCAAAGGATAGTGATCCTTCAAAGTTGCCTTAATCAAATATCTGAAATTAACACAAAGTATAATTTTACCATTCTTCTTGCACATAAGAACAAGATTCACTGCCTAAGTATAATATTTGATAGGAAAAATAATATTTTCCTTAATGAGTTTTGATAAATCCTTCCTCATGAGGGGCTCTATCTTAGGGTTGAAAGACCTTTGCTTTTGTCTGATGGGCTTGATACTAGGATGAAGGTAAATGAAGTGTTGAGTAACACTTGGACTAAATCCTTTGAGGTCTTCATACTCCCATGAGAATATGTCAACATAGTTTTGACATAGAGAAATGAATGCCTACTTTTCATCTTACGCACATGCTTTACTAAGAAACAACTCTCTGTTACACATAATAGTTACTGGAGTAAAATCTTATTGCAGTACACGTAAGTTCTTTTCTTTACCCTTGAACTCATCATCAGGACTGAAGATATTCTTTAAGGTGACTGTACACCTAAAAAACTGACACGTAATCTTCAGAGTGCACGTGACCTCCCGAGGTCATGACGGGACAACTGATGTGGAATATTGTAGGGATGCTGATGGGAAACTATAGGAGAACAAAGGACTAAAATATGGTAGTGTGAATTCCTAGTAGTTGAATCAATCAAAGGGAAATTAGAGGCTAAGTACGGGTAGCATAAAATTCCTTATTGTTTGCTTGATTTATCTACTTACTTGAAAAGACATTAAGTAAATTAAAGGAATAAAACAAAATAAAAGTGAACTAACTAATCTAATCTAATAATTTTTAATTTTTCTGAGCTTTCTGGAATAAAACAAAGGAAATGAAGAAATGAATTTCCTCTAATCCTAATTAACAAATCCTATACAAATAAATAGTCAGATGTAACTATTTATCTATGCAACAATATATTTAATCTATCCTAATTAATTCAAAGATTTTTCCAATTTGTAATTGGGGATATGAATCCTCTATTCTGCCTCAGAGGCACATGAAGAAATTAGAGCTTCTTCGGGCCCGTTCGGTTGGGAGAACCTCGGATAAAAACTGTAACCTCTCTCTGATTTTGGTTTGGGAATGGTCATGTGTGCATTTGTGCAATTTAATCTATGACAAACAAATAACAAACTAATATAAATAAATTAAAGCTAACTATGTTTTTGTGTTTTTCAATATAAAAGAAATGAAGCAATATAAAAAATCTAATCTAATTTAAACTAATATTTTTGTATTTTCTGATCTTTCTAGAATTAACAGAGGAAATGAAGAAATGAATTACATCTAATTCTAATTAACAAATCCTATATAAATAAATAGTCAGATGTAACTATTTATCTATGTAATAGTGTATTTAATCTATCCTAATTAATTCAAATCCTTTTTCCAATCTATAATTGGGGATGTGAATCCTCTATTATGCCTTAGAGGCAAGGGAAGAAATTAGAGCTTCTCAGAACCTTTTCTTCCCCTGCAACTTCCCCCGACATAAGTAAAGAAAGATTCAATGGAGGATATTCAAAATGAAATGGAAGATATGGTATTTGATCTATCTATTGCAACAATTGGAATGGAAATGAATTTTTCCACTCTAGTAAATATGTGTGCGTAAAGATTCATAAATAAATAAATAAAGAAATGAAGAAAACTTAATAGCAACCAAACCTAGAAATTACAGTGCTGAGGTAATTCCAATTGTGGTATCACTTTGTGTCCCCTCAGTTATATTTTCTAATCTTCTATGTACACGTGAATCTAAGGAGTTAGGAATGCAGATAAAACAAGAAGAAGATGTTGGAGAAATGGTAGCTTGTAAGTGGTATGGTAGAAATTCAAGTAGAAGAAGAACAACATAAGAAAACAATGCTTGGTTGTGTAGTTTCTAGCAGGATTTTAGCAAAATAACACTGCAAAAAACAATAAAAATCTCTAGCCATTTTCTTTAGAATAAGTGATGAATTTATAGAACATGGGATGGGAAATGGTCTAAGCCATTTAGCAGACAATGAAATGCCACATCACAACAAGGAGGGGAAGTTATACTCTCAATAAATGATTAGAAGTGGAAGAAGAGGTTGATAAAAATCAATAAAGCTTAAAATCAACCAAATTGATTAAGAAACATGCATTACAGGTGAACTGGAGTGAGTTAAACTGTATTCAATTCACGCTTAGCAAGTATTGTCTAATTCACATAGAACTTCCACTCTGTACAGGGTGGCGGTTATGCAACCACCACCCAAGTAGGGGGCGCCCAAGTTGTAAAACCGCTACCCAGGCAAGGCGTGGTTACACAAATTAAGGAAAAATGATGCAGAAAGACATAAAAAAGTAGGAAATGGCTAAGTAAGATAATTTAAGCTACAAAATATGAATTGTAAAGAGTAAAGGGGCTCATAAACCTTTGGAAAAGAAATCAATCATCATTGGGGAATTTGTAACCATTTTTGACAATGTAGCACATGAAAATTTGGGTGCTACATATTGCCCCCTCATGGAGGAGTGTTTTAGCCATGAAGAGGTGTAAAACGTAGAATCCAAGTATGATGTTTCCAAAATGGAGAGTTAGAAGTTATACCTAACACACCCATATGCCAAAGTGACAGGATCCAAGCTCCCGTTACCTGCAAAAACAAACAAGACTCAAGTGCAGATAGATATAAAATAGACAAAAACATACTATAACTATAATGAAAAGAGGACTTACCATATCCGTGGGGATAAAAACACACCTACGCCAATGCTCCAGCCATGCAAAGAACACACACTCAAAATAAAGTTAAATCAAGCCATATATATACATATATCTAAAACCATCATTTTCAAATTCATTTGTACTTTCCCACATGGATATTTTGGAGTTATGGACAACATGTGACCATTTTGAGCGAGGATACAACCAAAGTGAAGAGAAAGATGTTGTGATCATGGCTCCATGAGTGAGAGATCCAGTGACTTGGGGAAAGGTTAGTATTTTGCATTTGTCTGTTTGAAACCTAAAATATGAAAATTTTAAAAAATCTACACATAGGGGGGTTATTTTTGCAAATATTTTAGTTAAAATGTTCCGTAAGGAGTATTCTAGGTGGTTTTTTTCTTTTACTTTGTCTAAAATGGTCAATTTTTGTATTTTTTTGAGTTTGTGGTTCACAGGGAGCATTTTAATCGCACCTAGAATGTGACAACATTGTACATAGACTTGAATTATTATGGATATATGTACAAATACTTCATTTTTTTTCAATCATTCTTAGTAAGAGTTGATTCATTGATGGTTTACTTCACTTGTGTACTCTTAGATGCTTATAATTATTGATGTTTCTATATGCTTTTTTTATGCATGCAATAGATGATGATATACTAACATAATGATATATTTTTGTTGTTTTGTTTTATATGATGATTATGCAAACATAATGTAACCTGATTTTTGCAACTTTGGTTTTTCAATAAATATTTAACACTTCTTTTTCAGTTATATAAAAATGTGATGAAGATGATATGATAAGAAAATGAACCCACTCACTCCTAACTCTACGCAACTAGTAAGATGCGATGGCTCAACATGGAGAGCAAGATGGGACGTGACTTGTACAATTTTGATGAATGGAAGTGATGAGAGGAAGACAATATTTTGACATCTAAATCCCATTGTGAACCTACAACATGACATCTACACATAGTTTGCTACACATTCTAGAATGTAATTTTCTTGCGAGTTTATCTAGACTTAGACCAAGTAGATGGCCTCTGGTAGGATTGACAAAATATGGTTTTTAGGCTTTTACTCTTTTGGAACATAAGCAACTAATTCACTTTCTTGGGATTTGAAATTTCAAAGCACATTTTTATTTTCTAGAGGGATTATAAATTATTAATTTATTATGAAAATACCCACTACACCTTGCCCCATGCTACCATTTAAGAATCATGGGCTCATCACCAAGGACAAGGAATAGGCGAGTAAGGGAACTTCCTTCCTTTCCCAATATCACATTGCTAGTAAGTATCCTGGGCTCATCACTGAAGATTGGTGAGGCAAGAAAGTGTAGTTTTATTTGCAAATTAAATATTTTTGCATTTATTGATTAGCTTATATATATATTTTTAATTTTAAGGTTGTGCTTTTGAGAGGGAGAGATTTCCCCTAGCCTTAACCCCTACATGCAACTAGTAAGATGCTAGAGCTCAACATCGAAGGTTGAGATAGGCTAACAAAGGACTTGGGTAAAATGTTTAGAATGATTTTTGTTTCCAAAGAGGTTTGTTTAGGGGTAGATGTGACACCAAGAAGATTCTAGAACATACTATGGGAAAAGCACCTAAGTCAAAACAAAACTATGAGAAAAACCAAGTATGTAGGCCTTGGTAGGATTAATGTCAAAATTCAATCTTAAATTTCTGAATGGATTAAATTATTAGAGACATTGATGATAATATCATGGATATCCTTGAAGAAGCGTGATTGGATGTTTTCCAATGTTTTTAGAAGTTTTTGAAAGTTGATTGAAAGATAATGTTTCTTGATTACAAATTAACAAAATGATCTGGAAGATGAAAAATACAATGCAAATGTAATAATGTACATGTGGAAATGTAGATGGACTACATACTCAAAATGTCTAAGGTGGAAAGAGTTGACGAATTTCATGACTCCTGACCCCCAAGTTGTACATAGTGGAGACACAAAATCTTTGAAATTTCCATTTTATTGATAAGGAATCACTATTCAAGGTTTAAAATTACAACCCCTACCCATGATTGCATACACATGTTTATCTAATTCGTCCATTTTAAGGAGGTATTTGTGAACCTCTTTGTCATGTTATTGAAATATTACATTTAGTTGAGCATGAATATGCTGAGAAATTTGTTCCCTATAAAGGGAGTAGTGGTTCTATTGAGCATTCGCAACACTATGGGATTATGTCTCATGGATATGATATGATTGGCTTCAGTGACAAGTTTTATCTAGACCTCAAGATTCAAAATAGAAAAATCCCTAGAAATGGTTTTGATGGGCACCGTATTAATTTCAAATCCTTCTTCTTCCTTCATTAATTCTATCATGTTTACACCTAGGCCAAGACCATCGCCGGGAATAGAGGCAGTACCAAGAAGATTACCCATTCCTTGTCGGTTCAAACGGGAAGAAGTATCGCTCATTGATCTCTAAGAGTTTTATGATCTCTTCTATTATTTTACTGGACATAGCTTCCGTATATATTGATTTACCCTTATTAATTTCAATACTTCAAATATCTTTGGGTCATTACCCTCAATTTTCAAAACATTTGGGGTTGTCAAATGACCGAGGTTGTTTGATGGGGTCAATTTTTTTAACTGGTTCATGGTGAAGCTGATACCCTAAATGAACCCCTGGATACTTCTTGAAATTTTCCAGGTGAACATGGACACTGACTATGATCTCCCTAAGCAAAATTCACCTTTTCAAATTTTTCTAAAATAAAATTTTCACCATATTATGAATAGTTGAAGGCACTGGCGTTCATCCTTGTGAATCCATAGCCTAACAAGAATCATGTTGTAATTCATTTCACTGTCAATGATGTAGAACTCCATTAAAATGATTTTGGGCCCGAGGTAACATGAAGAACTATGGTTCCAGTTGAAGTTTCCTTCAAACTGTCATATCCTCACAATGTATTTCTAGTAGAGGAATAATTAGTTTCCCCATATCCCAAACTTCTATAAGAAAAAGAAGGGAACCACATTCAAAACATCCCCATTATCAATCATTGCTCTCTTAATACAATTTTTATAAACCCAAGACTTGCAGATATAACGCAGTATCAACTCTTCGGGCTATTTCAACATCATATGAAATATTTTTTATATCAAAAACAAACCTAGTATCCTTATCACTTTTTCCTAAAGGATGCATTTCAAAATCAATGTGATTTATTTGAGCTCCAAGAGGAGGTGTAATATGGATTAGATGGAAAATACCCAATACGTCCAAGCAACGTAGACATGATGCACAAGGATAATTCTTCAGTAAATCTAGGAACAATGATATGTGAGAAAAGGTCTTGTTCAAATTCGATATAAAATTATAGGCTCCTACTGGTTTTGAGGTTAGAAGAACATCATCTTGAGAGAAGGAATGAGTGGGAAGGGATTACAAAATGTATCCCCTTGTCTAAGTTGTTGCATTAATATCTGGTTCAACATCTAGCTCAACTAATCCCAAAATATTTGCATATTGTTTAGGCCAAGGTTAGAAGCTTGAGAATCGAGAGTTATCATAAGTTGAGGCCTCATGGTCGTTATTCCCTATAGGAATACCCTTGTTTATGTTTTGAGGATTTACCTTAACATCTTTCAATACATGTTTGGGGAATGGATCTTGAAAAATTCTTAGGTTGGAATTCTGAGGTGCAACGGGTCCTATATAATTCAGCTTGTGAATTGGTGTGAGGGTTTACTAAGAACATGTCCAAAAAGAGCCACCTTTGGTTCTTGGGGAGTCGTTGTAAGAACTTGTTACAATCCCTACAAGTCCTAGTGTCATGAATGATGATATGATGGAAACCATAATACAAATTAGGATCGTATTTTCAGAGTCTTTGATAAGCATCTTGTTGTTGTTGATTCTAACCTCGGTTGTAATTTTGATATTGATTGTAATAACTAATTGTTTTTTCCCCTTAGCCTAAATTTTGATATTGGTTTCGTGCCTTGGGTTTTGATTTTATTAGGGAGGGAGAAAATTCACATCAACTGTGTTGATTGAGGAAACAATATTAGGGCCTCTTTTATTGCCTGTGTTGTTTTTGTTGTTATGGTTGTTAGTGTTATTGTTGTTTATAAAACCAACATTCTTTGCTTTGATTAGTAATACCATTCATGGTAGTACCATGATTGTTGATTCACACCCTTAGTTACTTTATAATTAGACTCCATGTTGTTTTGATGGTTTTACATTGTTTTGATTAGGGGGCATACTAATTTCACATTGGGACCATAAATCTTACACCCAGCTATCAATAATAGACTTGGTTAATTCAAAGTGCACCTTCCAACATTTCTTCGTAACTATAGAAAGGAAAATTTTGGACTTCTTTCATTGGTCTCTCGATTTGAGAGAAGTGAAAGAAAAGATCACAAAGTTCCATTTGGTCCATGTTAGGTGCGCTTGTAGAGGAGTAAAGAACTTGATGCTACCTTTGAATGAAATGGGAAATAGAATTCATTTTGTTCCTGTCCTAATATGCAGAAACTCCCTAATCCCTGCACAAAAAAAACTTATTCATGTCAAACATTCTCTGATGAATTTCTAAACACTAAACAAGTTATTTGAAGGAATGTATAGAAGCTTCTAGAATCTAATAGTACAAATCTAAGGCAATTCCTTCGAGGGTCTTTGGAAAAAGTTTTCAGCTACTACAACATCCTCAATGAAGTAACTCCCTAATAGTACATTAGCGCAGGCCTTAATATGAGCAGTTTGGATTTCCTTCTCCCTTACACTTAGGAAGATCAGGCAATGGGCATGGAAGCATGACACCCCGATATTGTGAAATCAAGGGGTTATTTTAGAATACTTTAGCGTAGGTACCCATTGTGTAGGATTCCACCATTGAAGCTCCTTGATGATGAGGTGGAGGAGTAGGATTCAGATAGGTGGACATTGTAGGTATTAGCAATGAGATGTACAGAGCTCCTTGATATGACGCATAAGGATTAGGAAAGGTATATGGGTCCTACCTGGGGGGAATTTGAATACATATGTAAGTAAGGTGGGATGCAATACCAGGATATGGACTAGTGGGTGTGAAACTAGGGAATATCAAATTGCCTAAGGGAGCGGTCATTTGAGAATACACTTCCGACCAACCCTTGCATAAGATAAGACTTGAGAAGGATGAGGACCCATCCCTAGTGTGTCAGATCCCACTGAAGAATTTCACGTGGATTTGGTTGAACTGGATAACCCAGTTCTACAAGATGTTGTATTTTTTGTTCATTAGTAGGGATGTATCCCTTGTTATCAACTAGATACCCCATGTTCTTCCCTACTACATGAGTTGGTTGTGACATGGGATGGCCACTTTCTAGTTCTCTAATCCTCCTTTCTAAGGTAGAAATCAATGTCTTGGTATGACGATTGAGTTCTCCTGTTTGGAGTGCTTGCTGTGTATAGGTTTGGTTGAGAAAGCACATGATACCCATGTTATGAATTATCTCAGTGTTGTAATTCTGGTTTAAAGGTTGATTCAACCTCCTCTATTCAGACATGGCTAGTGGGGTTTGAGACATAAGTAGGGGAGGATTGCACATTGTTGGTGTAGTTGTCAGCCCATTCTAGAAAGGGAAGGGGATTTGTGATTGAACGTTGGCATAGTATCTGTCAAAATATAGCCCACCAAACTCTCTACCAGACATATTTTAGGAAGACCCACCAAAATAGGGGAAGAAATGGAAAGGTGAGGTAATAACAATGAAATAAAGGAAATAAGAAGGAGCCAATCCTTCAAATCGGGTTCACCAATTTTATACACACTAAAACTGACACTTAATCTTTGGAGTGCATGCGACCTCTTGAGGTTGTGCCGGGACAGCTGATACAAAATTTTGTAGGGATGCAGATGGAAAACTATAGGAGAACCAGGGACTAAGATATAGTAGTGTGAATTCATAGTAGTTGAATTAGTCAAATGGAAATTAGAGGCTAATTACATGTAGTGTGAATCCCCTATTTTTTGCTTGATTTATCTACTTATTTGAAAGGACATTAACTAAATAAAAGGAAAATAACAAATAAAAGTGAACTAACAAATCTAATCTAATATATGTTTATATTTTCTGATATTTCTGGAATAAAACAGAGGAAACGAAGAAATGAACAACCTCTAATCCTAATTAGCAAATCCTATAAAAAATAAATAGTTGGATGTAACTATTTATCTGTGCAACAATATATTTAATCTATCCTAAATATATTCAAAGAATTTTCCAATTTTTGATTGGGCATGTGAATCCTCTATTTTTCCTTAGAGGCATGGGAAGAAATCAAATCTTCTTCAGGCCTATTCGGTTGGGGGACCCTGGGATTAAAACCATAAAATCTTTTTTGGTTGTGGTCCGGGAATGGTCATGTGTGCATTTGTGTACTTTAATCTGTGAAAGCAAATAACAGACTAATCTAAATAAATGAAAGCTAGCTATGTTTTTTGTATTTTTCAATATAAAAGAAATGAAGAAATATAAACAATCTAATCTAATTTAAACTAATATTTTTGTATTTTTTGAGCTTTCTAGAATTAACAAAGGAAACAAAGAAATGAAGAAACGAATTGCGTCTAATTCTAATTAAAAAATCCTATACAAATAAATAGTCAGATGCAACTATTTATCTATAAAATAGTGTATTTAATCTATCCTAACTAATTGAAAGCATTTTTCTAATCTATAATTAGGTATGTGAATCCTCTATTTTTCCTCAGAGGCAAGGTAAGAAATCAGATCTTCCTAGAAGATTTACTTCCCCTGTAACGAACCTAAACAACAGTAAATAAGGATTCGTTGGAGGATGCTTAAATGAAATGGAAGCTATGGTATTTGATTTATATATTGCAACAATTGGAATGGAAATGACTTTTTCTACTCTAGTAAATATGTGTGCATACAAATTCACAAATAAAGAAATGAAGAAAACTCAATAATAACCCAACCTGGAAATTGTAGTGCTGAGGCAATGCTAGTTGTGGTATCACTTTGTGTCCCCTCAATTATCTTTTCCAATCTTCTATGTCCATGTGAGTCTAGGAGCTGGGAATGTAGACAAAGAAAGAAGAAGGTGCTAGAGAAATGATAGCTTATAAGTGGTTTGGTAGTAATGCAAGTAGAGGAAGAACAACGAAAGAAAATAGTGCTTGGTTGTGTAGTCTCTACTAGGATTTCAACAACATAAAAATGTAAACACAATAAAAATAACTGGTCATTTGCTTCAAACGAAGTGATTATTTTATAGAATATGGGATGGGAAATGGTCTAAGCCATTTAGCAGCAATGGAATGCCACATCATAACAATGAGGGGAAGTTAAAATATAAATCAACAATTAGAAGTAGAAGAAGAGGTTGATACGAATCAATCAAGCTTAAAATAAACTTAATTAATTAAGAGAGATGTGCTATAGGTGAAATGGAGTGAGTTAACATGTGTCCAATTAATGCTTGGGAAGTCTCGGCCAATTCACGAGGAATTTCAGTCTACACATGGCAGTGGTTATGCAACTGCCGCCCAAGTAGGGGCGTAATTGCACAACTGTCGTTCCGAAAGGGTGGAAATTGCACAATTTAAGGCCAAAACTTAAGGAAAAATGATGCAGAAAGTCGCAGAAAAGTAGGAAATGGCTAAGTAAGATTATCTAAGCTAAAAATATGAACTACAAAGAGGTAAAAGGGCTCGAACACCTTTGGAAAAGAAAAATAGTAATTGGGGAATTTGTAACTATTTACGATAATGTATTACATGAAAATTTGGTTACGTATAATGACCAACCCTTTAGGTAACTTGTTTGTCTTGAATTGAATCATTTGGTCATCATAGCTATCATGTAAGTCATCTTTCATGTTTTAAGAGAACTCATCTTCATTCTGGATGAACTGGATGATCTACGCATCTCTGTCAAACACTTGCCAACTGATTTCATTATCTGGAATGGATGGGGTGACCACCATCTTGATATGTTTTGCATTTCATTAGAAAAATAATCATCATGTGAGAACTGTGAACCATGGGAAACCATATGATCTACTTATTTATTCAATTTTCTTGGCACCACCTATAGATTGAGAGATTCAAATCTCTACAATATGTCCCAAATTCTATGTTTATAAAGTTTCAGAAGATTATTCTTCATTGCATATTTTTTTGTGACTTGGTGGATGACTAATTCAGTGTCCCCAAATATCTACAATGTCTTAATCTGTCTCTTCTTAGTAATAAGAAGACCATGCACCAATGCTTCGTATTATACTATGTTATTAGAGCATGCAAACTGCAACATGTGTGTGAAGAACTTCTCAGTCTTGGGAGATATGAGAACAACAATTGCAGTTGTGCCATTTCTACTTCTAGAACTATCAAAATACATTTTCCATAGTCTATAAGTCTCGTCATTTTTCTTTAGCATGGTAGGGGACATGGATTATTTTTCAAGGATGTAGTGAGTACCAAGATCAGTTTCAATAGATATATCATAGGGATCAAAATCATAATGTTATTTAACCCATTCATCTAATAATAAAACAACAATAAAGGGAGGAATCGACTATTCTTTTGAAACACAATCTTGTTGTTGGCCTTCTTGAATGCGTAGACACTAAATCATGCACTTTGGGTATATTTTTAGGTCATGATCACA
The DNA here is from genome assembly GCA_019776745.2 of Taxus chinensis. NCBI lineage: Eukaryota > Viridiplantae > Streptophyta > Pinopsida > Cupressales > Taxaceae > Taxus > Taxus chinensis. The sequence continues at coordinate 673,615,325 of CM034146.1, forward strand.
TACTACTATTCAGATGATTCCTAAGGGAGAAAAGTAATAATTTATTAATGTCTTTGACATATTTGGCTTCTTTCTAGTTTTCATCTTAGTCTCGCACATCTACTAACTAGTTCGACCTTCGTTACTTTAGATTTTTTGATTCTAGACACCAGTGCTTAGCCAGGACGCATGCACCCAGACACTCTCATCCCCTCTAGGTGCCCCTGACCTCTTTATATCTTACTCTCATCTTCTGGGTCTTTTATAGTGGTTGGGCATATTATTTTCTTGGTGGTTGGAATTTTAGCAATTAATTATGAAATTCAACAAGGTAATCATATAAATACAAAGGTATGTGACCATAATAAAGGACCAAACACTAGGCATCTACTACTATCACCTAAGGTTGCATCTAAAGGCATTTAAAGAGCATAAAAGAATCCATCTAGCTATCATTTAAGGGACAAGGGACTATATTATTTTGCATAAACTTCATAGGAGGGGAAGTTTAATTTTCCATGCACACATATATTTACGTTTTCTACATCTACTATTGCTTGATATCAAGTGCATATTGCACAAGAGACACCTAGGGCATGATTCTACACACACATAACTACATGGAGTCTAAAATGTAGTGTAACATCCAGATCGTAAGCTCACTCAGTTGGGTGACCACTAGGGTTAGTGCAATTCCCTATTTTCACCTTTTTTATTTTTAGGATTTAATGTGTTTTGGGGTTTTGCATGTGATCTTTCTCTTTACATGTTTCAGATGAAATTAATAATCAATTAATAACATACATGAAACTAATGATGATATTTGTCAAACATCTTGCGACCTTGTAAAATTTAGTTTCTAAGGTTCTACATAGTCACATGTGCCTATAGAAGGTCCTTGGTGCCCCTGTCTCAGTCCAAGCGTCACAGTCCCATCATTTTTTATGCTCACACAATTTTTTGGGCTCATTAGTGATAGTCTATTCTCATGTTCCAGTAGTTTTTTAGTTCACCATAGTCCAGGTTTAATTGTGAAATCTGCTAAGTATCTTATCACTTCTCTTGCACTTAGGGTTTTAAATTCAATTTCTTAGTGTAGGTCAAATATGTACTTTATTACTATATCATTTCATTGTTAAATCATTTAGTGAACCTATCGCTTAAACCCACCTTGCTTTTAGGTCTTTTGTCATCTTATTATTATGGCTTAATCTTATGGAAAATTTACTGAAGCCCACCTTCAAGAGCTTAATGATCATCTTGTTGAGCATCCTCAAGATCTAGAATTGATCAATCTTGTAGAGCTTAATGTTCCTGCATATATCCCTTCTTCCATCTCCTCCACCTACTTCTACTGTTCCCATTTCTATTCCTACTCTCACCAATCAATTTACACTACCCCTTATTTCTCACATGCGAAAATTCTCTTCCGATAGCACTCAAGATGTATCCTCTCTTTATCATGGTCTTCAAGTTCAAATCCATCAATTATGATAGGCTTCTCACACATATCCATCTCTAGGTTCCACATTACTAATTCATACTCCTTTCACACCGTCCATTTTTGCTTACATACTTCCTCTAAATTTCGTCGCTCCGAAGATATAAATTTTCAATGTCCATGGTGACCCTACAGAGCATCTCAGGGCATTTCATGTAGTATTTATAAATTATACGGATGATCACACTTTACTAATAAATCTATTTCCTTGCAGTCTTCAAGATTATGCAATGCATTGGTTATATGATCTACCTGTCTACTTGGTAACATTTTTAACACATTTATTTGATGTTTTTATCACTCATTCCTCTTTTAATATCGGTTATAAGATATCCTATGCTCAACTTACACAACTTAAAAAAGGACCTAATGAGCACCTAGTGGATTATTTCTCGCAATATAAGAACAATTTAGATAATATGTCTAATGTACTTTTAGATTATGAAATTCAAGATTTTTCTGTCCAAATTCTATTCCTGCCTCTCCAGGAGAGTGTTATCTTTGATAAATCTCCTTCATTCGATCATCTATGTCATACGCTTAAATTGCACGAAGGAAAACTTGTCTCCATGGGAAAACTTAAATATCATGAGAAACATTTGTCTTTATCACATTTTCAAAACAAATCAAATTATAAGCCCTCTACCAAGCCTACTGAATCCAAATAAATTGTTAATGTTGTTACTACTCTTGAGAAGCTTCAATGGTAGTCTCCAAATTGTATATTTACTAAACTTCCTATTGCTCCACATCTGCTGTTGCCATAATTGGCTGACATAAATCTTAGTTAACTTCCTCCACCACTTAATCTGGACCCATCTCACCCTAAAGGTCTTAATTACAATGAAAATTTCAAATGAAACTATCATCAATACATTGGGCATTATATAGACTGATGTTTCAAACTTTGGAATATTATCCAATACCTTATTGATAACAATGCAATTAAGCTTCATGATCCTATAGATTCTATGCTGGTCAATGAAAATCACAAGCTCAAGATATTCAACAATCCTTGTCCAAATTATGACAAGAAAAAGAATGAATCTTCAGCCAATCATAAATATTAGGTAGTCCCCCCTCCTTCATCGGGGGCTCTTTATTTTCTGGTTTCCCAAACTGAGGTATCTCTACCGTTCATTACCTTCTCTGATCATGAATATCATGCTACATTATATTTTGATCGCTTGCAAATCAGTGCTTCTATTGGACCAATTTATATCAATAACACCACAGTTGATCCTTCATTTTTCATAAACGTATGATCTATTGTACTCCTTGTTTTCATCGAGTATCCTCTCTCACATATTTCATACCTAGTTCCTAGATCTTATGGCTATGATGATCTTTGAGTTACAGTTGGTCCTCTCACCATACTTGTGCCCTTCCTTATGGAATCTAGTGTCAAATATTATGACATGCTCTTAGGTCTGCCTTGGCTCCTCACAATTCAGGAAATTGTTCCCATAACTCACTTGTTAATAAGAAAGATGTCACTATCAAATGTAGCCCTCCATGCACACCATGGCCTCATCATCCTCTTGAGGTGGCCATTATACTTCCTAGAGCATTTAGGTCCCCTAGACCTCTAAAATCTAAAGAAAAATCTGATCCTAACTCTCGTATTTGTACATAATACACTCATTCTCATAGGTCCACTAGTCCATCTTATCAGCCTCGGTCCACTGTTCAAACGTCTCCTTTATCTAGGTGTACATAACCTTGCTATTCTCCTTCATCTAGGTATATATCACCTCGTCAGTCTCCTTCATCTAGGTGCACATCACCTCACCAGTCTCTGATGTAGGAGCATCACTCCATGTATATGAATAATCCATGATGGTATCAATTTTTGGTTTATTAGGTATGGTCATAGGTCCTCGAGGTCAATAAATGTTCGCTATGTGTGCTAGTTTGAGTATAGGATATCACACTACATAAATTCAGTTTGTGATTTCAGTAGGGTAAGTTGTAAACTGTTATTTTCAGTGCTTTTTAAGCTGTGAGATACCTTTGGTTTGAAAAAGTTGGTCATATTAAATAACATAGAAATATTGTTATAATGAGATAATCACCTTGATGATAGTGACTGAACTAATTGGATGTATGAATGAATTATTATGTTTATATTAAAGGTTGTTATATGTTTGTGCTAACAAGATAGATTGAGGTTGATTGTATGATTATATGACATAAATATGTTGTTGATAATTATCATATGGGAATAATATTATTGATTATTGGCTATTTCCTAAAGCTTACAAACATTAAGTTAGTAGTATTTAATTTGGTTCAGAATGCACAGTAGAATATAGACAGATACCTCATAATATGATTTCGTAAACAAGATACAATTATATAGGAAATACATTCCTATATTTATGAAGATCATATCTCCCGATATAACTCACCCAAACAATACGAGATATATTATTATAACAGTATTTCACAACAACTATATATTCTAAGATATATCATAATATTGTTTATAACCATATTACAAATATTAACTAACCTAACACCTCTAATGTAAAGTAAACATTAAATATTAATTTCCTAACATTCCCCCCTTAATGTTTACATGGTAACAATAGAAATTTCACACTTCATCTACAACTTTCCGCCTCTATGCGCTCATGATCTTGGCACACACTCAAGCTAAAGGTAGAATAAGGAACGCATCAACTTCTTATCGACCATGCACTGTCAGGAACACATATGACCGACGAGGATGGGAACACGCTCATGAATCATCTGCTTATCAACCAGTCACTCTAGGGAACACATCTAACCTAACAGTGTGGGAACTCAAGCAGGAACACATCTGAGCAACCTTCAATGGTTTTCACGAGGCTAACCACAAACCTATGTACGAACAGGAACACATATGATTGTTCAATCTCTTCAAGAATCATGATGCTGCATTTCATTGTGCTATTTGCTCTTCACTATGTTTTTGCATTGGGGAATTTATGTAGGAATAATCACATACACAACTGAAAAACTAGAAATGGAACATTGGATCATGTTGATCATGTTCCCCCCTCAATGTGAAATTTCCACTTATTGAAAAATGCAAATTGTAAAAACTGAACTGCATAAAACCACACTGAAAAGCATATACTCACACTATATATGCCACCACAACTCTATGCGGCCCCGTCGTTGGTGACTGATGAGAGGTCGCTGTCTGACCTCCAGCCTCCGTTGCTTCTATCCTCTAGTTTGGATATGAAGTTCAACTGTTTCCACATTGTTTATTATATCTTCCCTCTCGCAATGTGAAACACTTTATTTTTTCAGATGTCGGGTAACACTAAAAATGCGTCCGTGAAGAATTTTTTATTTATTTTTACAATCTTTGACTCTTTACATGACTTGACTTGAAGTGACCGTAATTACTCTTTTACTTTGACAATGACAACAAGACATTATAGACTCAACAATTTTTCACATTGACTATGTGAAATTTTTTACAAAATATAAAGACTTTACAATGACAAGACTCGATGAATAACAAACTATGACTATATATACTTAAAAATTAAAAATCTAAAAACATGACACTAATAAATAATAGTTTTAATAGAACTCACAATGAATGTTGACATAATACTATGGCATGACAAATCACCTATTAACAAAGACGGTAATATGAGAAGTATGAAATTAAAATGTTATTTTAGGAACTTTTAAACAATCGACACCTACACTCAAGGAATACTATACAACTCTTAAGTATAAAATCCAACTGAGTATTGAAAGAGACTCAACTAAATAGAGAATTGATCTTTTTTTTAATTACATAACTAAAAAATATGACTATTAACAAAAAAAAAGATACTTATGTTTTGGTATAGTAATTCGAATGCTTTTAGAAACTCGATCCTTTTATTTGAAATCGAGGGAAAACTGATTCGAAACAGTGGACTGGCTGTTCTTCGTAATTTCAAGCAAATTTTCATTGCAAATTCCAATGCAATGTGGATCACATCAGCTATTCACTCAAATTATGCATGCATAGGAGGACGTGTCAAGATTTATATGCAAAGATGTGACACGTTAACAGTGACTAGATCTGCAGATGGCATTATTACACCTGAGGGTGATGCTTACTATTGGATTGATTTCCTTCAATGAGATGCCTAGCGAAGAGACTGCAAAATTTTTTGGCCATGATCCAAATCTCAGTGGCACAAAAAATGTATACAAAACTGTGTATTGAGCCTTCGAAAATATATCTGAGCGCCTAAAAATGGTGGAATATGTGCACGATTTGAGAGATGGTTGTTTATTCTCCTGATGCGAGGGCTGATACGAAAGCAGATGTGAACGTATTGTGGCCAAAATAGATGTAATGACACCAGTTCTGCGTAATCAACCCTGATGCTTCCACGACGCCTTCAGAACTGTAGAAAACCAGCAGATACGATGAACATGTTAGAGAAAATCAACTAGTTCACACATCGCATCTATGATTATACTGACTCAAATCCAAACTCTCCAAGTTGGTAGATCTGCTCAGTGATTGTGGGATTGTTTCCAATCGTATGCGAATGCAATTATGCCTCCTTCCAGATGATCTGTAGGTCTGTCGTCAATGGAGAGTCGACTAAAACAAAAAATACAAGTCGAATTGATATATATTATCAGATCTGCGCAGGTCGATGATATTTAATAGGCTAGAAAATGAATAGCATTACACAAGCAATAAAATTTTCATCCTCCGGGAAAAGTAAATTGACCTGCCCTTCACACCCTCTCACATAACCATTATCACCCTGATACCAAATATTTAATTTGGTTCAGAATGCACAATAGAATATAGACATATATTTCATAATAACAAGATACAATTATATAGGAAATACATTCCTATATTTACGGAGATCATATCTCCTGATATAACTCACCCAAACAATTCGAGATATATTTTTATAACAATATATCACAAAAAGCCTCTTGATCTTGACATTGCACGTGACCTGCTGAACATAAGTAGTGCCAGTCCCCGGGAAGCACAGATGGATAACCCTTCTAAGAGACTGGAGGCCTTAGAGGCTGAGATAAAAATGCTGAAGGATGAGGTCAAAAATCTAGCTAAGCAAAAAGGTAAGAAAAGCATGGAGGGGGAAGGGAGCATTGACAATAGTCAGGTTGAAGACATATACAAAAAGCTGACCTCCTTGGACTCCTGCCTTGGGAAGGCTAAGACTAGGCATGATTACAACATTGCCGCCTTTAGGGTCATTGAGGAGTTCATCGTGGGGCATGCCAAAAGTGTTTCCAACCTCAGCGGTATCCCAGCTGCACTTTGGGGCAATGAAAAAGAGAGCAAAAGAACCATCGAGGAGCTCGATAAGACGGATGCTACCCACATGACCACTTTGGGTATGTTTCATGCTTGGAAAAAAGTCAAGATCAGTGTTGATCAAGCAACCAAAAAGTAGTCCTGCATGCTTCTACTACTCTCTTTTGTTATTCTTACTATTTCTTGGCTGTCGGGTTACTGTTTTTTTGCTGTTGTTTTGCTGTTAAGCATCGCTTGTGTAGCTGTTTTTGGGCTACGTTGATTTTCATTGTTCCTCTTGGACTTGGTTAGACCTGCTATGTTTCTCACTCTTATTCCGGCTTAAAGGCCTTTTTTTGTATTCAAGGGTATAGTCCCTTTCAAAAAACTATTTGCCATTATTAAAAAAATATATCACAAAAAAAAATATATTCTAAGATATATTGTAATATTACAAATATTAACTAACCTAATATAAACATTAAATATTAATTTTCTAACAAGTAGGTCACACACCGTATTAGTAAAATGACTATGATCATGGCTTATGATCTTACGAATGTTAAGTACTTAGAATAATGTGTTTTGACTAACATTAGCATAGGACTAATGTTTGGATCATATGAGAATAGTATGTTTAAAACTAGAAAAATGGGCGAAGGATGAGCCTTCAAATCTAAACCCTTTACACTAAGGGACATGAATGTTACGGCATGCATACTAAAGGCACTGTAATGGAAAAGCTATAGATGTAAATTTTAACCTAAATCCTTAAAAGCTAAAGAGTGGGCATTATCTTATACTAAGGGTTGAATTTTGTTCTAATTATTAAGTGGTTACACCATGTAATGCTAGACTTAATAGTGATGTGGACCACACATATTTAAAAAGGTCAAATTAACCAACCATGCTGAAGTTGTATTTTCTTACTCTCATGTAAATTAGATGATTATTATTGTTTAGATATTATTGTGAATAATAAAGTCAAAATTGACCCATAAGTGTAAACATCCAACTTTAATGATAGCTCCAACCTTTGGTAGAATAACCACACATGGATAAAAGTAAAACTATGGTTCAAATTAATCAAATATAGCTAATTTTAGTAGCAGAGGTGGTTTCTAAACCACAACGCGGCCCTCATAGGTATTACTATAAGGTTATTCTTATTTTGCACCCCTACAAAATGGACAACTAGATGGACAAAGTGTTGGAAGTTGACAAAAGAAATTATCTGTTAATCCTCGCGGTGAGATGGCGATCCGTGGTGAAGGTCTGAGTGATTTAGATATGGTATGAAGGAATTATTACTAAACAATAATAAAACTGTGTTACCGATATGTAACTAGAGGAAATATTTCCACGACATGAATAATCATTATCGGATGGTAACGTACGGATGTTACTGGATGGTAACACAATGGTATCGCCAAATGACAAAAAAAGGGCCTGAGAGTGTATGGATGTTACTAGCCGGTAACATGTATGGGTGTTACTGGCTGGTAACAAAATTGTATTACTGACCACTAATAGCAAGATAATAGCTTCTTAATAGCACTGTGATATCTGTATGGCCATCACCGACCATCAACAACAAAAATTATTACCGGTCGGTAATGGAAACCATCTCGACGACAATATCTGGGCCAACTTGCTCCTAATCGACAACATGAAAATACGTTACCATCCAACAATAGGAATGTTGTTACCGACCGATTACAGGAATATTGAAGATGAACATTAGATTAGGTGAGGTACGTGGATAAAAAGATAGCTCAACAACTGGTTTTAATGAAGTATGGCACCCATGTCTTCTTCTGCTAGAGAAGTACTCTCAGGAAGTGGATTTTTATTGCTTCCCATACTTTTTTAATGAAGTATGTTAGTTAGTGAGGAAAACTCGAGGTTCTTTGCCCTATATATTGTAAAATTTTCCTCATTTTGGCGAAGACATTCTGGAATGTAAAGGAACTCTTTTAAAATTGTTCTATCACTTTTGTGAGTTACATGCCTCAAATTTGGGAATTTGTAAAGGATTCTTGCCTTCTGCCTATATTGTAATGGATTGTGCATCATTTTAAGCAATAAAATTAGTGTTTGTAGCTTTTCTTTCCCTAACATGAATTCTATTTTGTTCTTTTCCTTTCCATTATACTTGTAGGTATATTGTGCATACTATGTTCTTTTGCAAGATTCAAATTTGTTGTGCTTCGCGAGGATGAGGATGTAAATGTTGTTTTGGATTATGGCACTTTTGTCTACCCTTTCCCACTCTATTTTTCTCCCATTTTCACTCACTTAGAATCTCCCACTTTCCTTTTTCTTAGTGCGATCACCTCCCTTAGTTTAGGACTTCATTTTATCCATTTTATTTTCCATGGTCCCTTGGAAAATCTAGGTTAGTGATAGATTAGTTGCATTTCACTTTTCTAGGAGTAGTTTTAGTAGTAGAATAGGTAGAGGAACAAGCCTTATCTGGAGGGTTTTCTCAATTTCAAGGGCCCCACACATTGAGACAATCCCATGTTACTCAGTTACACTGATTGCTAATTCATGGTTCATGAAAAATTAGAGGGCGTTGTAGTTTGGTGATAATAGTTTTGGAATTCCTGGTGGGATAAGAAGTCAATATTTCCATATTTATCAAGATTTGGTGTGTGTCTTGGTGAATTTTTAGTCTTTGGAGGCTTTTTAGCAACACATATGGTGACTGCAATCATAACATCAACTGGTTTCAACATTGTTGGTGGTTCAAGTTCATGAGAAGAATTTAAACAAGGTATAGAACAAGAGAATAAGGGATGTTTGAGTACTTGTAGCTATCTCCAAGCAGAGGAAGATGAGTTCATAGATCTCCATCTTTACTAAACATGACTCTTTCAACACCTCCACATGGTAGGCCTTTTCTTCAGTCAACTAGGGTTCTTAGGCCGATTAGGATGGCACATCAACAACCACCATAAGGACCACCAAATACCTTTTTCAATTTCACGGGAAATAGTGTAATGAATCTTACTGCACATAACAAAATTCTAGTGGAAGCATTAAAGAACATCCCATATTTCATTGGGGATAATCATATAACTCCAATTGATCACATCCAAGACATTGAAAATGTCTATGCCATTCATGAGATTATTGATATGGATGTAACAGTCAATTTTTTTACTTCTTCTCTCAAAGGGAAAGCTCTGCAGTGGTTCAGAAGCTTAGTAGAAGGGTTAATTTAGAACTAGAATGAACTATACTCAGGACTTTATAACCAATTTAGGGAAAGGGTAGATAATCTGTCCCTTTTGGAGTAGCTGAATATAATCAAGAGAGTGCCAAATGAGTAAATGGTTGACTTCAATTTCATATTTCAAATGACGTGGGATAGGATTCCCATTGCGGTGAGACCAACTGATGAAGGTGCATTTCTCTATTTCCTTAAAGCTTTAAATTACAATATATCTATTATGATATAATCCATGAGAAGGATAACCTTACAAGGAGCTTATTTTATATCCATTAGGATTGAGAATTTCCTAATTCAAGAAGGTAAACTTGCACCTAGGACACCCATGCCTATTTATCTAGAAATGGGGAATCATAGTTCTAGTAAAGCTCCTACATTAGCCCCTATTCTTGCCCCTAGAAACCAGAGTTACAATGAGGCTTCCACCTCTTCCCATAGTACCTTAAGTGAACTCCAAGAAGTTATGAGACAATCACAAAACCTAGGGAATGAGTTGGTGACCCTCAAGAGGTAGTGGGCATGAAACTTTAGACCATATCAACCTCAAGCCCAACCAAATAGGACTCCATATCAACCTAATAAACCTATTGTTTAAGATGAAAATAAAAATCAAGGAAAACCCCCAACTGCTAGACCATTTCAACCACATAATCCTAATGCACCTTCAACATCCCAGGCCTTGGCTCTGGTCTAGAACAACATTGCATAGGAATATGAATGGTGTTTTCCTTGCAGTCAACCCCATTATCAAGAAACATGTTTTAATGGTATGCTTAACTAGGGCTTGATGGTATAAACTGTTGGTGTGCCTCAAGAGACAAGCCAATAAGAAAATCAGTAGCAAACAACTACTCAAGAGGCACCTTTAAGTGAGACCACACTTGTGAAATGACAAACAAAGGATTTTTGTGGTATAAATAAGTCTCCTTCTCAAAGGGTAGAAGCCAACACAAGGTCTAAGAAAAGAAATATGGAGGGAGGAAAATCATTAAATGTAGGTACTACTCAATATTTTATCACACCCAAGGAGTTGGTAGCTCAAATCCAGTCCCAAGCTCACAAAATCAGCCTAAAGTGCCCGTTGTAGTAGCTCATATATAGGAAAAGACAGTGCTAAACAGAGGGTAGTAGAAGGCCAACCCACCTTCATTCAATATCATAGAACACATGAAGAAAACAAATGTAAGCATCTCTATGTGGGAATCTTTAAAAATTCCGGGATAAAGGGACATTTTACAAGTAGCCATAGCTAACTTGCCCATGTCAAATGAGTCACCTAAGGAACAAGAGAAGGTTCTCACCAATATAGAACAACCAAAGGAGGGTCAGCTAAGTAAAAATATGAAGCCTCCACCATTTTATATGTCCTTGATTATTAGAATAATGTGGTACACACTTACATGATTGATTCGGAAGCAAGTAATTTTGCAATGCACAAATAGATAGCTATCATTTGGGCCTTCAATATGAAGTTTTTCATAGAGGTGTAGTGTAAAGGAAAAGGAAAATATTTAGGTCAAAGGGGAGGATTCAAAGCCCATTTTGGTTAGAGAGGGTAAAGTACTCAAGGTTGACAAAGTATTGATCAAGAAAAATATGATTTCATATAGCTTTGCCAAAAATACCCAGATATCTTTTCTTGGAACTACGAGGACTTGAGAGGATTTAATCCAAAGTTGGCACAACACATTATTGAACTGGTTGTGGAAGCTACACCTATTAGGTAGAAGAAAATACTAGTGAACCCTCACATTAAACATCTCATGAAGAAAGAGCCAAATAAGCTGATAGAGGTAAGAATCATATTTACAATCAAGCACTCAAGATGGGTTGCGAATTTGGTCTTGTCTAGGAAGAGAAACGGGGAAATCATGTTGTGAGTGGACTTTTGGGACTTGAAAAGAGCATCTCTCAAATACCACTATCCACTTCCATCATTGGAGAAAATCTTATAGTTGTTATCGAGTTCAGAAAGATTCTACCTCCTAGATGGATACTTAAGGTACAATAAAATAATGGTGAAGGAAGAAGACCAATTCATGATGGCCTTCAAAACCAAATAGAACACCTACACCTACATGAAAATTCCATTTGGGATATCAATTGCTGGATCTAATTTCTAAATGGAAATAGATATGGCATTCAAACAACTGATAAAAAAGATAGTGCTTGTCTATCTTAACGATATGAAAATGTGTTCTCTAAAAATGCAGCAAATCATCTCTTTCATCTAAGGTAGGTATTTACAAGGAGTAGATGATTCAAAGTGTCCCTGAAACCAAAAAATTTCATTTTCTTAGCTCATGAAGGAAAGATATTAGGCCACATTATGTCTAAAAAGGGGTTGGTAATTAATATAGAAAGAGTTGAGGCTATCCGCATTCTACCATTGCCAAGTCATAAGAAGGATCTTCAAAGTTTCTTGGGGAAAATTGATTTTGTTAGGAGGTTTGTTCCTAACTTTGCTAAGTTAGTCAAACCACTAACATTGATGTTGAAGAAAAAAACGTCTTTCAAATGGAACTCTGAAGGAAAGAAAATATTTAAAGCTCTAAAGTAGGCCATTGCACAAGATCCAACCCTCACAAATCCATATTTCTCAAAGGATTTCACTCTCTATGATTTTGGTGGCATATATGCAATATCTGCAATATTAGTACAACTAAATCAAGAAGAATTAGAGAAGACTATTGCATTCTTTAGCCAGGGCATGGAAGATTATGAGGTAAAATATTCATTCATTAAGAAACATGTTATTTTATTGTGATTAGAAGTTTAAAGAAATTTAGACACCTAGTGTCAAATAATAGAATCCATTTACTAGTTTCACATGTGGGTGTGAAATATTTTCATTTGAACAAGGACCTCAATGAGAAAAGGGATGGTTGGATAACCAAGGTCATGGAGTATGAAATTGATATAAAGGTGACCAAATTGGTTAGGGGAAAAGGTTTGTATGAACAACTAGTTTTAGGTCAACATGCAGATGAAGATGCCACACTTATGGCTCAAGATGATCAAGAGAAAACAACCGATGCTTCACCTATTCGCTACTGGAGTCAGGATATAGTCTACTTCCTCTAAACAATTCAATGTCCTTAAGGCTTGAGAAAATCCAAAAGAAGGTATTTCAGGTTTCATTATATTCCATTTGCATTAGTTGATAATATCTTATTTAAAAAGGATGTGAATGGTGTCCTCCTAAGGTGCATCAAGATAGATCAAATAGAGAAGGTATTACATGAATTTCATGATGGAGAAACAGATGGTCATTTTCCTCCAAGGGTAGAAGCTCTTTGAATTATGAAGGCAGGGTATTATTGGCCAAACCTCTATAATGAATTCCACTCATGGATCAAGAAATATAAGAAGTATGTGTTCTTAACTGGAAAAGAGAAGTTAGTATCCCTTCCACTCCATCCCATTTCTGTAAATGAGCCATTCATGCAATGGGGGATGGATTTTATTGGAGTGATTAACCCAAATTCTAGCTTGGGTTATAAATGGATTCTCACAGCCACATATTACTTCACCAAGTGGACAAAGGCAGTTGCACTCAAGGAAGCAAGTGAAGCCAACATCCTAGATTATTATGAGGGTATTGTGGCAAGATTTAGTGTTCCTTCCACTATAATATCAGATACTGGCATTTATTAGCACAAAAATCATTGAATGGGTTATCAAAAATGGAATAAATCTCAACACCTCATCTAACTATTGCCCCTAGCTTAATGGGTAGGTTGAGTCCACCAACAAAAATCTTTTGAAAATCATGAGGACTCTAGATGAGAACCAGAGAAAATGGAAAACCAACTTGAAATCAGCCTTGTGGGTTGATAGGATTACCCCCAAGAGGTCGATCGACAACTCCCCTTAACGGTTAGTCTATGGAAAGGAAGAAAGTCTACGCATATCTCTTGAGTTATCAGCACTGGAACTTCTTAAACAGCTGTAATTTTCTGAATTTGGGGCCATGTAGGTCAGAAATGAAGAGCTCATGGAGCTTGAGGAACTTAGGAGTCAAGATATGCAAACAATGGAAAAGGATCAGACTCAAATTAAGATGAAGTTTGACAAGAAGGAAAATGCTAGAAACTTCTAAGAAAAGGACTTATTCCTAAAATGGGATGCAAAAAGAGCCAAACCAAGAAGACACTCCAAGTTTGATGTAATATGGAGTGTCCCTTACATGATTTCAGGATGCAAGAGTAACAACACTTTCAACCTATCTAAGTTAGATGGAGAAGAATTACAAATTCTAGTCAATGGAATCTATCTCAAGCATTGTTACTAAAGTGAAATATCTTCTTCATACATATTAGTTTAGGATATATAATTCCTCCAAGTGCTTGTAGCACAATGCATTATTTTAATGTTGGGTTGTTTTTGTAATAAGTGCTTGTGTACTCTCTGCATATTCCATTTGGAATGTGTATAATTTTCATGTTTATATAAAGTTTTTCCTTGTTGCTTTGCACCTTTCAGTTTAAGGCAGGGTTTGGTCATAGAGCAATGTCCTAATGATGTTTCAAAAAATTTAGGGGTGAATTCATAGTTGTTAGGATGATTTTAGTAATCAAACTGACTCCATGCCAAAAGGATCCTCTAGGGTCACTGGTATTTCATATCTAGTAGGAATATCACCTCACAAGTCACCAATTATTATCCATATTTTACACCCCTGAAAAAAGGAAAAATAAATGGATAGAGTGTTGGAAGTTAATGGAAGAAATTATATGTAAATGAGCATGAAGGAAGTGTTACCGACCGGTAATAAAACTGTGTTATCGAATGGTAATTTGGGGAAAGCTTGCCACGATAGGAGCAATCGTTACCGACTGGTAATGTACATACGTTACCGGTCGGAAACACAATGGTATCACCGATTGATTAAAAGAAGGGGCCCGACAGTATATGACTATTACCGACAGGTAACATGTATGGGTGTTACCGTACGGTAACATAATTGTATAACCAACCGGTGATAACAAGATGACAACCACTCGATAGTACCACAATACTTGTATGACCATAATTGGTAGTCAACAACAAAATGTATTATTGGCTGGTAATAGAAACTAGCTCGATGACAATATCTGAGCCAACTTGCTCCTGACTGACAACATGAAATACATTACTGAATGAAAATAGAAATGTTATTACCAGTTGACTACAGGAATCTCGAAGACAGACCTTGGATTAGGTGAGGCAGGTAGGTGTAAAAATAGCTAGCTCAATAATTTCTTTTAATGAAGTATGGCACCCATGTCTTTTCTGCCAGAGAAGTACCCTCGAGAAGTGGATTTGTATGGCTTCCCATACCTATTTAATGAAGCATGTCAATTGGTGAGGTAAATTCAAGGTTTTTTACTCTATATATTGTAAAATTCACCTCATTTTAGGGGAGACATTATGGAATGTAAAGGAACTTTGTTTAAATTGTTCCAACACTTTTGTTAGTTGCATTCCTCGAATTTGGGATTTTGTAAATGATTCTTTCCTTAGGCCTATGTTGTAATGGATTGTGCATCATTTTAAGCAATAAAATTAGTGTTTGTGGTTTTTCTCACCCTAGCTTGAGTTGTATTGTGTTCTTTTCCTTTCTATTATACTTATAGGAATATTGTGCATATTGTGTTATTTAACAGGATTGGAATTTGTTGTGGTCAGCGAGGATGAGGATGTAAATGTTGTTTCGGATTGTGGAATTTTTTTCTGCCCTCTCCCACTCTATCTCACTCCCATTTTAACTCACCTATAATCTCCCACTTTCCTTCTTCTTGGTGTTATCGCCTCCCTTAGTTTAGAACTTCATTTTATGCATTTTATCTTCCCTGGTCCATTGGAAAATCTAGGTTAGTGATAGAGTAGATGCATTTCACTTTTCTAGGATCATTTTTAGTAGTAGAATAGGTAGAGGAACCAACCTTCTCTAGATATTTGTCTCAAATGTAAGGGTCTCACACATTGAGACAATCCCATGTTATGTAGTTACATTGATTGCTAATTCATGGTTCATGATGAATCAGAGGGTGCTGTAATTTGGTGATAACATGTCATTTATTAACTCCACATACCTCAGGACAGGTAAAATTTAGTTGGTGAACTAATAATGGTTTGTGGTTTTTAGTTTCATTGCGATAGTTTTTGGAGGTCTTTTCGCTCTGCATACTGAAGTAGGTGTTGCCATTTTTAGATTGTATTTTTTAATGCATGAAGAAATAAAGAGTGAGTTATGACTGTTATTCAGGGAGTTTTGAAAATATTTGATTGCATATTTATCTAATTTCTATAAATAAAGATGAAGATCCTTTGAGGGTTTAGATTGTTGAATCGACTCCAAGTTAGGATTTGTAGAAGAAGAAAAACAAGATTTCTTTCAAAGGAATGATAATATATCTCTCTCATGATAGGATTAATCCATTAATTATTTTCATAAATCAAATCCCTACATTCGTATTTTAATTTATGAAAACGAGGGTTTTTGAAGTATTATAAACTTGGGGTTTATTATGTCATTTCATTCCCTGTTATGGCTTGCTTGAACCCCAAGAATGAAATAGTGTTTCATGGGTTGCTTTTTTGTTGTTATGACTCAAGTTACTTATGAGATTGCCAGATTGGTGGTAGTGGAAAAGAGGACACCTAGGAATCTCAGATCCTATATAAATTATTTCCTTTCCTATTTTTGACCTTCTGATACGTAGATAAAGTAGAATCTTAGGCATGTGCATTATTTTTGAAATACCAAGGACTCTGTGTGGCAAAGAATATACAATAAATGTGTATGTAGGTTATACCATTAGTGGGTTATGTGTGCCTCAGTTGTATTTTGTAGATGTGTAAACCCAAAAATTTAAGGTATTGTTGTTATATATTCACACTTGTATCGAATCTTCTAATTCGGGCTTTAGAATCTCGTGTTATAGATATTAAGTCTCTCTCTATCAATGTATGATATTGTAAATTTGTTTTCTACTAGTACACAGAGATGGTTGTATCTTTCAAATGAGTTATTCATTTATAACGAGTCCTTTGTATCATTTTTCTTAGGATTAGTTGATGTGCTACATGGAAAAGCCTCAAGTTATAGGCTTTGAATCGTTTATGTAAGTAAATATAATCTTATCTTATTCAATCTGTTTGAACTCTCGTGGGAAGATTTGGATGGTCAAATCTTCCCTATGTTTCCCTAGTGTATGTTAAATCCTATGATAGATTCTTGTTTTCTATAACCCTCCACTATGCTAGGTGACTCTGTATTGTGATTGGTCGAATATAATTTGTGAAATTAAAACTTAAAGGGGTTCCTTAAAATGGTTTATTTAATTGTGTTTGGTGAGCTTGTTGTTACTATTAACAGTTGTAATTAACTCAATGAATGAGAGCTACCATTTACTTGTACTCCATTGTGTGAATATATGCAGTTGATACTTAATTATTAGTGAGTGGTAAATTTCCATTTAATACTTGTATCTAATTCTGAGAATGAGCACTGTTTCATACATATAACTAATCGGGAGACAAAATAATACTTGATGCTTGTATATGTATGTGTGGTTATTATGTTATCGATATAACTAATATACTTATGATAATAAGTTAGAATTAATGTCGATGGTAAGTGAGATATAATATGACTTTTGCAATTCCATTTTGACCATGTAGATTTGGAATTTAAGGATACTATTATTGAATGAACCCTTACCTGAATGTTGGACTATTATTAGATATGGAACTAAGAAAATCATAAGGGTATCCTTATTATGTAGATAATTTCTTGTCACTGGGTGAAATTTTTGTTAAACCAAAAAATTGGGTTATTGTTGAGAGACACATGTTATTAGAAACTTTCCTTCCTTACGAGAACTAAAAATGTTTGAAGTTAGTATTTAGTTATGTGAATCAATACTGTTAGATACCATATTTGGTCTAGAATATTATTACTCTTTGGTACATATAAATAGAGGAAATACACGTGCATACTACTTGGCACTTGTATAAGGTATTGAGATTATATAGTATCATAACATATACTGTTCTTTAACTATTAAATTTATTATAAAAGTATGTTTATGTTTGAATGTTTGAAAAAGATGTGTATTTAGTCACATGCTATTTTATTCTTGTGTAAAATATTTTATGAAGAAGACAGTATGAGTATGCAAAGCCCTTCTTGGATAAGACCAGTTTTGAGTTGAGTCCTCGTAGGTTCTTATATTAATTTAGGTGAATTCAAAATTTTATTTATGAAAATATTAAATGGTGTAAACCGTTAAGGGAGAAATAGAGTTATCATGCTAGTTTGTTTGAAATGATCATTTCTAACATTTTGCAAATGGATTAACCTAAGTTTTCAAGGTGAAGGAAGATGGAATAAAGTAGTTGATCAAATTGATTTATTATGCTGAGATGTATTACATAGTCAAAATTATGTTTGAGAAAATTATTGGTGTACTATTCAATTGAAAAGAGGCAAAGTTAGCTTGTTATTAAATCTGTTTTGGAAAAGAATAGATAATGAAGTATTCTTTATTCATTTAAGTATTGTTATGCATTCGGGATGTTGATAAAGGTTTCTTGTACTGAAATGTTTATATGCCTCTGAAATTTTCAAGGATTAGGATCTACATTACTAGGTAATCAAATGCAATGTAATTTAAAATGTAAGTGATGTTAATGTAATTAATGAAATGTAAGTATGCTTATGTAACTGAATACAATATATATTGGATGATGGATGTGTACTTATGAATACTTATAGTTCACTTATATGAACATAGATTTTTGAATAGTATTTATTAAAGATCCTATTAAATATTGATATAGTCTTAATAAGTTATTAGTGTGATCTAATTAAGTATACTCTATAGAGTCAATATGTTGAAACTAATCTACATCTATTTTTTTATAATGACTATGACTAAAAGCCTCTAAACATGTAATTAATACTCTTGAGTATCTCATTAGATCCTAGGTACAGAATGTTACCAAATAAAGAGTAACAATTTAACTTGGATATTATCACATCAAAACTTGATGAAATAACTATAAATTATGACGTTCCAATTTAGCAGAACTCGGAGAGCCAACTTGTTATGTTGTGGAGCCTATTTTCACGTGTTGAAGTGTTGAAGACTGTACACTAAAAGTACTGTACACTCTTCATGTATCCTCGAAATTGTTTTTGGCCTTGAAATGTACTTTTCTCATATGGGCGGGATTTTTTGACCCATAAGTTTATGGGACGGTTTTGGCCCATGGTTTTTATACCCACGGTTTTGTAAATCTGCTTAAGTAGTTGTCTATTTATGTGGTTTTATGCATATGGTAGGGTTAATGTAACATTTCAGATGTGTATGAATTCGGGTGTGAATTCTGTAGAGTTTGTTGAACATAGTTCCAAACAGAACTGGGTATTGTATTGAGAGAGCGGTGGCTTGCAATAAAATCTGAGCAATTGATTCTTAGTGGACGTAGCCCAAATTGCATGAACCATGTTAAATATTGTCTCTTTATGTTGTGTTAATTTTATTATGCACTTTTATTTGAGATCTGTAATATTTTCTGCATATTAGTTTCTACTGTTGCGATTCTGTGAGTTATTGTTCCGCATATTTTATCCCTTATTTCCTAACACAACTCAAAATGGCCATTGCATTGTTGTACCCTCTTAATGATGAAGGTTATTATAAGACTATAGTGGAGCAGCTGCTATGTCGATTTATCTCGTCTAACTCTTCTAAATGAGAAGGTCGTAATAAGATGCAAGTAATATCCTAGGTATAAGTGTGGATCTACCTACATGGTGAGGTACCTAATGTCATCTTATGATGACTACGGGAAATATAGCAACCCGTAATGATGAAAACCATTATGGAGATGCTTACTCTTCCTTAGTCATCCTAAGCCAACATTGTGGCACTTACCAATGTAGGCTGATCCAAATTATAGCCTTGAACGCATCTTGTAAACTATTAATATTTCTCGATCTAGTCCTAATCTAGATAATATTTTTTATGTTTTATTATAAAAGACAAATTCCAAATGATGATTATGCCGTCATGGAATTAAGCATGGTAAATATGAATTAAAACCTTGGCCAAGGTAACACAAGCTATTGATTCCGTTGTTAGGATTTCACTAGGTCATAAAGCTGCATGATATCAGATGGGTACTCCGTAACAAATGCCCAAATAGGTACTTTAGAATGTAACACTTGAATGTCTTTGAAGGACCAAGGAAACCATGGTATACTTAGTATACACATTTAATGACACATATATGAGAGGATTGGTTTTATCCTAACTCATACAACTGCATAAGGTTTACTGTTATACGATGGATTGACTAAAATGATGTTGGTTCTAAATCAAGTTAATTTAATTTAAGGAAACATGAGTAATGAAATTAATATTGTATTACATTTAATTATATGGGTATTTAAATAAATGGAGCATAAAGTTAAAAAAACAAAAAAAATCCTTTGTATTGAAGTCTTAAAAAGAGGTCATTATATTTTGGTATCACAGATGAAGGTTGCATCTCCTGGACCTATTGAGTCCATCACTAATAAAAAATTAAATTTGTGTTTAATAGAAAAATGTTAGAATAATGGGACATGCTCCTAATAACCCACCTTTGGAGGGAGAAGCATCCACTGCACACAAACTAGATAAAATACTTGTTGTTTTGTAAGATACTTGCAATCATTTAGCTATACTTGAACAACAGGTGGTCGGTAATGAGAGTATAGTGATAGTGACAGTATAGGAAAGCCCGAGAGGAAACATAATGCCATAAAAAATAATAACTTGAATGCTGGAAACAACAACACAATGGATAATAACACTGGAATTCAACCTTTGGATGCAAGAGAATGCTTCACGGCTGAGTTGTGTAAAGACATAAAAATAATTAGTCCTCCTTAGTTTAACAGTATAGCTTTGGGGGATGGGGATTAGAATTGAATCAGATAAATGGAAAAACAATTTTCCATAAGGAACTTTCGGAAGAGACAAAGGAAGTTTGGGGAGTGTATCAACTCTCCAACGAGGTGTCCTCATGGTGGGACAACCAAAAAGTGGAATTGGGAGTAAATGATGTTAACATAACATGGAACCAGTTAAAAGCCTATTTTAGGAAGCACTGGTTACCCCAATTATATTATGACCAAAAATGTCTGAGTTTTAGACCCTAACACAGGGTAAGATGACTATAATTGAGTACCGAGAGAAATTCACTAAGCTCCTTAAGTATGTTCCACATTACCAAAATGATGATAAATTCTTAATAAGGAAATTAATTTTTGGGCTTGAAACCTGTAATAGGTGGTGAAGTTGATGTGCATGGGCCATCAATGATGGAAGCAATATTTGAGAAGGCTATTCTGAAAGAGTAGAAACTCCAAGACATTTCCAATCATAGGGATGAGAAGCAAAAAATGAATTACATTCCTTCACCATTCTCATCTGGAAAGGAATGGGGAAAAAATGAAAAGAATAAAACTCAGAATGGTGGAAATAATACTGTTGTAAAATTTAAAAAGGATGGACAATAAAATGTTGTTGCTAGGAATGATAGGTTTTAAAGGAAGAGAAATTTCGCTAGTTTCTTTAAATGTGGTGACAATGGTCACTATGCTAAATATTACCCCTTGGGAAACAAGAAGAACAATCAACAAAAGAAGATCTAGGTTGCAATTGCAAACCGACAGAATGAAAAATAAGTGACAAATGAAGGAGCTAAAGACTCCAAACCTTGAAAGTGTCATGATGATACCAGTTAGATTGCTAGTACAATCTAGAAGAAATTAAAATAGTTATTTTTATTAAAATTTTGAATACTTAAAATATTGATTTTAAATAATGATTTCTTTTTTCTATTAACTATTTGACGTACTTAAGTATGACTTGATACTGATATTGTCATATTTCAGGATGTTGACTATGAATAATTGAATATAAAAGCTGTTACAACTGATCAAATTATGTTTCAGATCTAAATTTTGCAAATTTTAATGGAAAATGGTAACTATTTTTGTAAGATAATTGGATAAATTTATGTGCTTTGATAGTTATAATTCTGAGTATCAAGATTAAAATCATCAGGAAGATGACTCATTAAGGGGGAGTTATGTAACACCCCCTTAATTCAGTTTGTGATTTCAGTAGGGCGATTCATAAACTATTAATTTTAGTGTTTGTTATGCTGTGAGATACCTTTGGCTTGAATAAGCTGGTCATATTAATTAACATAGAAATTTTTTTATAATGAGATAATCACCTTGATGATAGTGACTAAACTAATTAGATGTCTGGATGACTTATTCTTGCTATATTAAAGGTTGCTATATGTTTGTGCTAACAAGATAGATTGAGGTTGATCTTGTGATTATATGACATAAGTATGTTGTTGATAATTATCATATGGGAATAGTATTATTGGTTATTGGCTATTTGCTAAAGCTTACAAACATTAAGTTAGTAGGTCACACACCATATTATTAAAATGACTATGATCATGGCTTATGATCTTATGAGTGTTAAGTACTTAGAATAACATGTTTTGAATAACATTAGTAGAGGATTAATGTTTGGGTATTATGAACGAAGTATGTTTAAAACTAAAAAATTGGGTGAAGGAAGAGCCCTCAGATCTAAACCCTATACACTAAGGGACATGAAAGTGAAGGAATGTATACTAAAAGCATTACTATGGAAAAGCTATAGGTGTACATTTTAACCCAAAGCCTTAAAAGCTAAAGAGTGAGAATTATCTTATACTAAGGGTTGGAATTGTTTTCTAATTATTAAATGGTTACACCATGCAATGCTAGGCTTAATAGTGATGTGGATCATGTATATTTAAATTTTTTGAATTAACTGACCATGCTAAGGTTGTATTTTCTTACTCTCAGGTAAATTAGGTGGTTATCATTGTTCATATATTATTGTGAATAATAAGGTAAAAATTGACCCATAAGCATAAACACGTCTTTAATGATAGCTCCAACCTTTGGTCAAACAACTACACATGGATTAAATATAACTATGGTTAAAATTAAGAAAATCCAGTTAATTTTGGTGGTAACAATGGTTTTTAAACCACGATGTGGACCTGATACATATTAATGTCATTTATTAACTCCACGGACCTTGAGACAAGTGTGATTTAGTTGGTGAACTAAGAATGATTTGTGGTTTTGAGTTTCATTGTGATGGTTTTAAGAGTTTTTTTCACTTTGCATACTAAAGTGGGTGTTTCCATTTTTAGATTGTATTTGTTAGTGCATGAAGAAATAAATAGTGAATTGTGACTATTACTCTGGTAGTTTTGAGAGTCTTTGATTGCATGTTTATCTAGTTTATATAAATAAAGATGAAAATCCTTTGAGGGTTTCGATTGTAGAATTGAATCTAAGTTAGGATTTACAGAAGAAGAAAAACAAGCTTTCTTTAAAAGGCATGATAATATCTCTCTCTCATTATAGGCTTACTCCATTTACTATTTTCAAAAATCAAATCTCTGCATTTGTATTTTAATTGACAAAAACACGAGTTTTTGAAGTATTATCGACTTGGGTTTTATTATGTCATTTCTTTAGTTGTTATGGCTTTCTTAAATCGTAAGAATGAAACAATATTTCATGGGATGTTGTTTGTGTTATTTTTGTTGTTATAAATCAAGTTAATTTTGAGATTGGTGGTAGTGGAAAAGAAGAAACCTAGGAATTTCAGATCTATTGTAAATTATTTCCTTTCCCCATTTTGACCTTCTGATAAGTAGGTGAAGTAGAATATGAGGCATTTGTATTATTCTTGAAATACCCTGGACTCCGAGTGGGAAAATATATACTATAAATGTATATGTTGGCTGTACCGTTAGTGGGTTTTTTGTGCCTTGGTTATATTTTGTAGATGTGCAAACCTAAAAATTTAGGGTATCATTGATATATATTCACAATTGTATCGAATATTCTGATATGGGCTATGGAATTTCATATTATGGATCTTGAGTCTCTCTTTGTCAATGTTCAAGATTGTAACTTTTTCTTCTACTAGTATGTGGAGATGGTCGTATCTTTCAAATGGGTTGTTCATTTACTACGAGTCCTTTTTATCGTTTTTATTAAGATTGGTTGTCATGCTATAGGGACAAGCCTTGGGTTATAGGATTTGACTCGTTTATGTAAGTAAATATTATCTTAGCTCATTCGAGTTGTCCAAACTCTCTTGGGAAGATTTGAATGATCAAATATTTTCTATGGTTCCCTGGTGTATGTTAAATCATGTGCTAGATTCTAGTTGACTATAACCCTCCACTATTTTAGGTGACTCTGTATTATGAGTGGTTGTCTCTAATATGTGAAATTAAAACTTAAAGGGGTTCCTTAAAATGGTTTATTTAATTGTGTTTGGTGAGCTTGCTATTACTATGAATAATTGTAATTAATTCAACAACTAAGAGCTACTTGTTATTTGTACCCCATTGTGTGAACAAATGCATTTGATACTTAATTATCAATGAGTGGTAAATTACCATTTAATACTTGTACCTAATTTTGAGAATGAGCACTATTTCGTACATATAACTAATCGGGAGATAAAATAATACTTGATGCTTGTATATGTATGTGTGGATCTTACGATATCGATATAACTACTATGCCTATGATAATAAGTTAGAATTAATGTTAATGGTAAATGAGATGTAATCTGACTTTTACAATTCCATTTGGCCATGTAGATTTGGAATTTTAGGATAGTATTATTGACCAAACCCTTACTTGAATGCTAGAATGATTTTATATGAAATATAAAAAGATATGGAACTAAGAAAATCACAAGGGTATCATTATTATATAGATAATTGCTTTCCAATGGGTGAAATTTATGTTAAACCAAATAATTGGGTTAATGTTGATATACATATGTTATTAGAAACTTTCCTTATGATTGGTGAAAATGTCTGAAGTTGGTATTTAGCTATGTGAATCAATACTTTTAGACATTGTATTTGGTCTATAAAATTATTACTATTTGGTACATATAAATAGAGGAAATACACACATACTACTTGAAATTTGTATGAGGTATTGAGATTATATAGTATCATCATATATACTATTCTTTAACTATTGAATTTATAATTATAGTATGTTCATGTTTGACTGTTTGAAAATGATGTGTATTTTATTCTTGTATAGAAGATTTTTTCAATAAGACAATATGAGTATGCAAAGTGCTTCTTGGATAAGATCAGTTTTGAGTTGAGTCATTGTAGGTTCTTATATTAATTTAGGTGAATACAACATTTCATTTATGTAAATATTAAATGGTGTAAACCGTTAAGGGAGAAATAGAGTTAGCATGCTAGTTTGTTTGAACTGACTGTTGCTAACATTTTGTAGATGGATTAATCTAAGTTTTCCAGGTGAAGGAAGATGGAAGAAATTAGTTGACCAAATTGATTTATTATGCTGGGATGTAATGCATAGTGAAAATTATGATTGAGCAAATTATTGGTGTACTATTCAATTGAAAAGAGGTAAAGTTAGCTTGTTATTATATCTATTTTGGAAAAGAATAGATAATCAAGTATTCTTTATTCATTTGAATATTGTTATGAATTCGAGATGTTGATAAAGGTCTCTTATACTGAAATGTTTATATGCCTTGGAAACTTTAAAGGATTAGGATGTACATTACTAGGTAATCAAATACAATGTAATTTAAAATGTAGGTGTTGTTAATGGAATTAATGAAGTGTAAGTACACTGTTTTGTTATGTAACTGAATATAATATATATTGGATGATGGATGTGTACTTTTGAATACTTTTGAATACTAGTTGAATTATATGAAAAAATATTGCTGAATAGTATTTATTAAAGATCATATTAAATACTGATATAGCCACAATAAGTTACTAGTGTGATCAGATTAAATATACTATGCAGAGTCAATAGGCTGACACTAATCTACATCTAGTGTTTATAATGATTATGATTGAAAGCATCTAAACATGTAATTAATATTCTTGAGTATATCATTATATCCGAGGTACAGAATGTTTCCAAATAAAGAGCAATGATGAAACTTAGATATTATCATGTCGAAACTTAATGAAATAACTATAAAATATAATGTTCCCATTTAGTGGAACTCGAAAAGCCAAATAGATATGGATGCTACCAAATTTTACCCTCTTAATGAAGAATGCCATTATAACTCTACAATGGAGCAGTTGCTATGCCGAGTTATCTCATCTAGCTCCTCTAAATGAGAAGGGCATAATAATATGTAAGTAACATCCTAGGTACAAGTGTGGATCTAACTGCATGGTGAGGTACCCAATGTCATCTTATGATGACTATGGGAAAGGGAGCAACCCATAATGATACAAATCATTATGGAGACACATACTCTTCCTTAGTCATGCTAAGTTGACATTATGACACTTACCCATGTAGGTTGATCTAAGTTGGTTCCATGAACACAACTTGTAAACGATTAATATTTCTCAATCTAGTCCTAATATAGATAAAAAATAGTTTAGGTGTTAGGGTGAAAGACAAATTCCAAATGAAGATTATGCCATCATAGAATTAATCATGGTGAACATTACTTAAAACCCTTGCCAAAGTAATGCAAGCTACTGATTGCGCTGTTAGGATTTCATCTGGTTATAAAACTTCAGGATATCAGAAGGGTACTCCGTATCAGATGCACAGATCATAGAAAATTTATACTATAACACTTGAATTTACTTGAAATAATCATGAAACAATGGTATACTTAGTACACATATTTAATGAAATGGATACGAGAGGATCGGTTTTAGTCTGACTCATATAACTGCATAAGGTTTACTGTTATAGGATGGATTGACTAAGATGATGTTGGTTCTAAATCAATTTAATTTAGAACAAGGAAACACGATTTATGAAATTAATATTATGTTGGATTTAAATACATGGGTATCTAAATCAATGAAGTAAAAGTTAAAAAAACAAAAAAAAATTCCCTTGTATTGAAGTCTTAAAAAGAGGTCATTACATAGGATATTCAAAATTTGAAAATTATACTTTCCCTTCAAAATGTAAAAATTGAATGTGGAGGCCATTTTTTACTTTTCATTGTTGTTTTCATGAACTATGGAACTTACAGACTTTTTAAAAGATGAAAAAGGGGTCAAAGTGAGTGTCTTAGGCCTTTTTAGGGGTTAGAATGTCATAATATGGGTCAAAAATTAAATTTTTTGAGTCTTTAAGCTAATAAACCTAGTGATTGAGCCTAGAAGTCACTCATGTGACCAAGAGATTTAAAATCTCATTCGGATAGAAGTTGAGAGATGGCTATATATTTCTCAAGTGTAACTATTTTCCATCATTCTACCAGGATAGAGTTTCAATGTGTAAAGATTTCAAGAATTATTGGAGGAAGAAGCTGAGTTTTTGAATGTTTATTTGTAATCTTCGATTGTGTGTTAATTTTTTTAATAACATTTTTATTTGTATTTGAGAAATGGATCATGACTGATAAGAATTCTAGATTACAAGCTTGTAGGTGATGAAAAGTTACACTGTGGGATTAAAAGGGTGAATGCACTTGAGGAAGGACAGTGAGGGTTTCTTGTAAGTTTTTTGTGTGTTCTCTACAACTTCACAATTATTCTAAACTATATTATTAATAATGTTACACAATATATTCATAACATTCACTCCCCTATTGTTTACATTATTAATTCCTATTACACACTCCCCTAATGTGAACAAGGTAGAGAAAAACATTCACACGTCTTCTACAGCTTGCCTGCCTCTACATGCTCATGATCTTGGTACGTTGAACCTCTGTTCACCAAATAAGAACCCCTGTTCGACAAAAAACAGACCTCTGTCCTAGGTACGAGCCCCTGCTCATGTTCATTTGATAGTTACACAATATATTCATAACATTCACTTATTACTTATTATTATTGTTTATGATTATTATTGTTTATGATTATTTTAAGAGAGAGTACATTATATTTCCTTATTATACAATGGAAGAATGATGTAGGCACTTGAGAACGCTTAAACATGATGCCCTCTATTTCAGGATATGTTAAATGTATAAACTGTTAATATATGGTACTATTGTATATCGTGAGTCCTTATGACAGTGATTTCTTTCTCTACACATATTTGAGTATGTAAAAATAGGAATCCACACAAGGGTACTTGTACACTAATTTATTGGATTTATGTTTGAGTAAGAGGGAGATTGTTATAATTATCCAAAAAAATTAGTGATAGAGAGTGCATGAACATTAAAAAAATATATGGTGGAAGATATGAATCACATGTGATCCTTCTTGAATGCTAATTGGCGGGTGTCTTAAAACCCTGGAAACTGAATGCGAGATGTGACTTTGGAAGTTAAATAAGGTGATGCAGATATTTCTAGAATTATTTACCACGGTGTAACTAATTTTACATCACTACGCAGATTCACAAATGATGAATCCAAATAATTTTTACTCTTCCTCATGTATGGGGGGAAACTATATATGTTACCCCAATAACATTTTTTATTTTCACATTACGCTCTGATACCACTGTTAAACATTACAGAATTACATTCGAATAATAATAATATCAAATTTGAACTCATTCGGGATAAATTACACTAGAGATATTACATACATATATAGGTAAATCTTAAAGTAAGGAGTCAACTTAAAGTAAGGAGTCAACTTCTATCCCTCATATCTCTCTCATGATCACTCAGCATCCCACAAATCTCTCCCAACTTATCTCATCCCTATAAGATCTCTCACACTCCTATCAACGTGAGTTGTTCTCACAACTTCACAATTATTCTAAACTATATTATTAATAATGTTACACAATATATTCGTAACATATATCTCCTTCACCGTAAGTCTTTATCTTGTAAAAATGTGAAAGATCCGTCTCTCCAACGAATATAAGAAACTATGTTTGCATATTTGAAAGGAATAATATTATTGTGGTAG
The DNA here is from genome assembly GCA_019776745.2 of Taxus chinensis. NCBI lineage: Eukaryota > Viridiplantae > Streptophyta > Pinopsida > Cupressales > Taxaceae > Taxus > Taxus chinensis. The sequence continues at coordinate 673,644,353 of CM034146.1, forward strand.
AGAAATGGTAAGAAAAAATATTTCCCCTCACTACCAAAATCCTTCTTGCAAAGATTCAGGTCTGGGATAGGTTTTTAGAAGGATTTATAAGCAAAAATAACCTCTTAAGATTGATTGAGAGTTACAGTGAAGACTTGCTAGGGAATAGGTTTAGAAACCTCAAACCAAGTTATTAATCCTTGAAACTTAGAACCAATAACCATGGATATCTGAAAAAGGTGATTCAATAACAAGTTTTTGATTTCATTTGTTAAATTTATAGATTTTCCTAATAGTTTCTTGAAGACAATGATGGCATAGTCAAGACTTAATCTTGAAGGAAAGGTTTCCAAAGGAACCCATTCTTAAACTTTGAAGGAAACCTGGAAAATCCAAATATAAATAAAATGGGTTAATGGGTGATATAATATGCATCCATTTCATCTTGAAAGCTCTTAAATTGAGTTTTATGTATGACAGTTTCCTTTTCAAGACCTAATAAAGCGTTTAGAAGTAAAATTGCAAAAATTGATGTATAGGGAGTTATAAGAGGAGTTGGAACTTCAAATTTGGGGAGCACCTTGAGGTTGGTAAAAGAGTATTAATGGAGTTGGTAGGGTATTATGTGTGCCTACATTTTATTTTAGCCATCATGAAGCAGTCATACTTTGTCTTTAGGGTATTTAAAGGGTAGTATTGACTAGGAGGCTATTGTGAGTAATTGTATAGTTTAGAAAGAATTTAATTGGATGGCCTAACCTTGTAATGGGTGATGTGGAAGGGAATGATTCCTAAGAACTTTTAAGGGTGACCTAGACCCAAGTTGGCATGTAGGAAAAAGGAGGCTTAGTGGAAAACTTGAAACTAGAAGATGGTATAATGTAAGTATAGTAGAACTTGGAGTGGAGAGTGTAGACACCCTAAAAATACATACATATTTCTATCCCACTTCTATCCAATTATAATTAATTAAATTAATTCTATCTCACCATAGTACACCCCTTTAGAATTAATTAAATTAATTCCATCATTCAAATATTCCCCTTTAGAATTAATTAAAATTAATTCTATTACCTAAGCTATATTCCTACCCATTGGAATTAAATAATTTAATTCTAACATGCCTTTGGAATTAATTAAATTAATTCCTACACCCTCCTAGCTAATATAATTAAACATTTATTTATTTAAATGGTTAATTATCTCCTCACAATTAAATTAATTTAATTCTACTATTCTCTTGGAATTAATTCAATTAATTCATAACACCTTCTAGCTAATATAATTAAACATTTATTTATTTAAATGGTTAATTATCTCCTCACAATTAAATACTAATTAAATTTAGTTATTTAATTCCACCTATTTCAGTCAACAACCACTTGGATCCACTTGGACTCCACATCCTCATCCTAATTAACTACACTTCTAGAATCCTAGAAAGGTGGGGGCAATTGAATTGCACGTACAACCACCTTTCCAGATGCAACTTTTTCATTTAATTCATTTATTGCCCCTAAATGCCCGACACTGCTGCAACCTCCTCCAATGCTATTTTAGCATGTGCATTCAACCATGTTCAACCAATTTTAACTAGTCTTTGCTTCTATAAATTGCAAGCTTGTCTTATCCCAAATCCTCCTGAATTGTTTGCAAATAAACTCTGTCAATTTGCATTCTGAAGCTTTCCAACTACTCTGTTAATAGCAATTGCACTCATCTTTGGAGGTCATTCAAGAGCACTCACAAATCAATCACTTACAAAGGTTATATAGCTTTAAAAGCTATCCTACCGAGGTTTGCATTGGAAGGTTACTAGAAGGTTTGCAAGTTTATTGTTTGTCTTTGATTACTGTGATTTTCAGGGTTCATTTTAAGACCCCCCTCCGAAAAATTAGTTTAGAATGGGTGGCGAATCTCCAATGTTGAATTTCAAATGGATGGCGAATTTCATTAAAAAGGTAAAGGCAAATACTGAGGTAAAAGATAAGAAATTTGCAAGTTTATTGAATTCACCCATTTGTCTTTCATTCAGCCGATTGTGATTTTTATCTGCTGGGGATTTTTCATATACATTTTGGCACGCCCAGTGGGACTCCCCACATTTATTTCTTTCATTTTAGTTAATCATTTTGTGATCTAACTCTTTCTTTATGTTTATTGTTCTTTTTTAACCTTGCTGTCAAAATTTTAGCTTCTCAGGTGAAGTACAGAAGTCAGAAAACCAAAAAAAAGCAATTGCGGGGGTGTTTTTCTCACATTCAAATTTTTCACTGAGAGCACTACCGTAACCCATCTTTCGGAAGCCATAAATTTTGCTCCTGAACTCAGAATGAATTCATTTTTTTATGGAAAGGTATTGAAAAGATCTATGTAATGGAAAAATTTTTTTTTGATTTGGACTTATAGAAAATTTATGGTTTCATTTCTCCTAACACTTGTCTTTTTTTCAAAAAAAACAAAAAAATTGTAGTTTTTTTAACTTTATTTTATTTATTTTTTAATGTAACAACCTCACGCATATGCTCTTTCCTAACACTTTAAAAGTGATCTTGGAAATCAGAAACATGATTGTTTCTATTTGTTTTGGGAATTAACATTTCTTTTCTTTTTTTAATCAAATCTTGTTTTACGTGTATGCTCTTTCCTCGCACTTTTTAAGCGATCTTGGAAATAAAAATCATGAACTTGCTTTTATCATCTTGTCCTTTACCTACCTCAGGAGAAATTTCTAATCCTTTATTGCAAGACCACTCTCACAAAGGTGGATAAAACATTGAAAACTACTAACTGCAGGTTGCCACATGGTGTAGGACTAAACCACATTAAGCTCAAAAGATAAGAAAATACACCACATTCAAAACACTATAATTGCAGGTTGGTTAAGAGCTATGGGTCGACCACTTAACTAGAACATAACCCCCTTGGCATAAGCCTTAAGCTACAACAAAGGGGGTGGTTCTAGGAACCCCAAAGTAGTCCACACCTTGAGGGAACTGGTGGATGAAACAGGAACCTTTTCTCCTACTTGACTAGTAAAGCCTTGTGAGTTAGAGTCACAAATATCCTTAGTGGCGACCCCAGTGAGATTCATTCTGAGTAAGATCTTTTCTCATAGTTTCAAAGGGGGTAAAGTAAATCCATCATCTAGCAATAACATTGCTCGCTCAAATATACTGCTGACACCTAGTTGAGAGAGCCACCTAGGAAGCTAAACATTGTCCAAGCCAATTTAAGGTAGAGGCCACAAACAAACAAGATCAAAATAAAAATTCTTTTTCTATTTTTCTTATTTTGTTTTCTTTCTTTTCGTATTAGTGTTCCACACTCGATTTTTCCCAAATTACTCCTTGTTTGGGATCACATTTGTATCTTTCATAGTTTTCAAACACTCCTTGGTAAAATTTTCTCTTTTCGTATCTTTTTTCATTTTCCAAACACTCCCTTTTTGGATTCTACATTCATTCTCCTTTCATCTTTCCAAGTACACTTTACTTGGATTATTTTTCACCTTCTTTTCAAAATCCCAAATACTCCTTATTTGGGTTCATCTTCTATTGTATTCGCTATCTCCAAATTTATCCTTATTTGGACTTGACATTCACTTATTTTTCTCATCATATTTTCTCTTCATCATCACTTCATCACTTCTTTCTTTAACACATTCACTTTGCTTTAATTTGAGCTCACTTATCCCATCACTTTCCCCTTGTCTCTTATCTCCATTGTTGTGAGATTTGGACCTTCTCATTGTCATTCATTCACTTCTTGTGATAACCTTTACTTTGTTGTTCTTTTCGTACTCCCACTTCTTTGTCATATCTTATCTTTTAATAAAATTTTTGTTAAAATTTGACATCATTCATCATCTTCTTAAGTCTCCCTTTTTAACATCCATCTTGTTAAAAGTCAAACAAAATCATCATTTTTCCTAAGTCTCTTCCTTTAACACATTTTTGTTGAGATTTGAGCATCATCCATCATGTTTTAAGTCTCTTCTTGTCGCACTTACTTTGTTGCAAGTTGAGCACACTAACTTCTTTCATCTCTTCCCTCTTTACATTCAGTTTTGTAAAAGGTCATGACATATTTTAAGCTCCTTCATCTTTCTTAGCACTCATTTTTCTAAGATTCTTCTAAACTAACATTTCAGTCCATCTTCCACCTTAACATCATTCATTTTGTTAAGTGTTGTGAAGTCCCCTTTCTTGTCACTCTTATCATTCCTTTTTTAAGATTTGATCACCTTCATCTTGTTAAGTCTTGTCTCCCTTGACATTCATTTTGTTAAGTGTCGAGCATGTTTCACTTTTCCCCCCCTTTGTCATTTCTCTTAACACTTATCATGTTAGGAGTTAACCTTTTTACATATCTTCATCACTCTTATCACTCATTTGATTAAGAGTTGACCATGTTCACCTTGTCACATCTTTTCTCCCTTAACATTCATTTTTGTTAATGAGTAGAACATGTCTAACCTCTTTTTGTCCCTTTTCTCTTAACTCTCATTTTGATTAAGATTCGGGTAATAAACTAACCCTTTTTGTTTCTTCCCTCTTTTCATTCACTTTGTTAGGAGTCGATATTTTCAAACCATTTTTTTGTCACTTCCATCTTAGCATTCACTTTGCTAGGAGTCAATATTTTCAAACCTTTTTTGTCACTTCCATATTAACATTCACTTTGCTAAGGGTTAGCTTTTCAAACCTTTTCATCGCTTCCATCTTAGCATTAAATTTTCTAAATTTTTTGCGTTATTTCGTACCTTTCTTCACTCTACCTCATTTCTCATTACAATGGTGGATTTATACAATTCATCCTTTTCCCAAGAATGGAAAATGATGAAAGACATCATTGCGGGTATGCAAAAACAACAAAAACAATTCAATTTTGATGAATTGTGTCCATATCCTTTCCACATGGACATCTTATGCATACCATTCCCATGCTCATTCGAGACATCCAAATTTGAAAAATACAAGGGAAAAACTGATCCGAGACAAACATATCAAAGAATTTTCCATAGCATGCCATGAAGTGGCATATAACGATAGACTTTCTCTTGTGCCTTTTTCCTAGAAGTCTAGGAGGAAAGATTTGGATTGGTTCTTACACCTTCTAAAGGGATCTATTACCACCTTCATGGACCTCTCAGAGAAGTTTTTCAAACATTTTTCTTTCAACCTCACTGCAATAATCATCATACTAGAACTTCTCACGATGAATCTTGGTACATCAACCGCAACCGCAATATCATCACTGTTGGTGTCACAAATAATCACAATATTCCCAACATACATGACCAATCAATCAAAAATCTAATCATACAACCTAGTGAAGAAACTACTATGCCATGTAAATTTAAACATAAGTTTACACCCCTCGGTGAAAGTATCTCTAGTGTCTTTCATCAACTCAAAGTGGTTGGGATGATAAAATATCCCCTTACAAGACCTTGGATTGAAGGAGAACCTAAGCCATATTGGTAAAAACCTCATGCATATTGTGATTTTCATCACATTGATGGCCACTCAACCAGATAAGTGTGTGCACTTTAAGAATTATGTCCAAGACTTAATTGATGACGAAGAGATCTTTGTAGATCTTGACGATGAAGCTCTCATAATTGATGACATGTCAAATTCCACACTTCAAATGAAGAGTTTTACTGTTATTCCCACTTCTATTCATACTTACATTCCATGAGATCATGATGAAGGTCAAGTATCTCCCCTTTCAAACTAATCTCTTTCTTCTCCAGATTTTCTTCCGTTAATCCAAACAGACATTGAACTTGTTTGGAAAACAATCTTCTAACACCTAATGAGAGCTTGATTTTTCTTCAAGACTCTCTTTCTAACCCTTGACATACTAGAAGAGGGTCCATCATCAAACACCATCGAGATTCATTCTATTCTTTCCATTTTTGATCCTACACCTAACATCTCTAGTCTTGTTGTCAAACCACAACCACAACAATCTTGGACACTTGCGACAACGCAACCTTCTATGTCCATTATACCTCAACATGATCCATTCTGTGGGAATCTCATCAACGATGATTCCTACCTTGTCAAGATATCTACATGAGCACACTTTATGAGGTATGTATACCCAGGAATATCCTTATTCAACCATTTCAAGATTTAATTGCAAATCTTTTGTCCAATCAACTAATTCACAACCTAGAAGGAGAAACATGAACTATTTCCTCTCTATGGCTTACAAGGAGCCTGGGTATACATCTAGAGATCCATCCTTATTTCCTCACACTATTTTTCTCACAGGTGAATATGTATCTCAACAAATTCCCCGCATCAACAATATTCTTCTAACATCACATATGTATTTCGATCTCATCGAAAACTCATCTAATCACACATCCTTTGACTTGGAACCTATTCACCCAAGTCTAGTACTTCAAGACCCATCGAATCGTTTGATTCAATCCTTTTGACTTGGATTCATGTCTGCCAAGTCTCATATTTAGGACTTATCAAATCTTCAGATTCACTCCTTTGACTTGGCTCATGTTCATCCAAGTCTCGTATTTCAGGACTTATTGAATCTTTTGATTCTCCCTCTTGACTTGGATTTCATCTACACAAGTCTCGTATTTTAGGACCATTCAAATTCAATAAACATGGACCTCTTTCTTGATGATTCCATTTCAACTCCTCATCCAAACATGTTAAAAAATTTAAAAAGCATAAAAAGAGAATAAAACTCTGTATTAGAGCATTGTTTGCAAATCGGAAATGGAAAAGTGTGTACAAATAATGTTAGGCATTCCATCTATTAGAAGATATCTTAATCATACCATTATCATATATTCACCTTCTTCACCTATTTTGACACATGTTAACCTTGTTCCTATTGGGCATTGTGTGTCTCATCTTTGTTATGGTTCTTACCATTTCAGATATCTTTACCTGGTTTTGTCTCAAAGCTTACTAATGGAAAAATCCTCCTTTCAAATAAGCTCTCTCTTTAACTGAAAGCACTAAAATTATTTACCTGAGTCCTTTTTGACTGCCCATCTCAATCTATGGTGTTGAACCCTTTGTCCTACTATTGGTTGCATGAGGCTGAGACTTGGGGGAAGAATGTTCCTTCCCAACAAGCATGCTATATACATACAAGGAAAATTAAATCAATAAAAAATTACAAAAATAAAATAAAATCAATTACACCATGTTGTCCTTCATAGTATTTGGTGATAAGCCCATACTTCTTACTTGGCAGTATGAGACTAGGAACAAAGAAATCCCTTACTTCCTACATTTTATCTTTGGTGTTGAGCCCTTGCCTTTTACTGATGGCATGGGGCAACATGTAGGGGGTCCTTCATAAAAATAAAAAATAAATTAACTAATAAAGCCTTTATGAAATATTAAATCAAAGTGCTTAATAAAAAAATCCCCAAGAAGTAATTTAGCTGCTCATGTTAAGAGAGAACAACAATTCCTTCACCTAGATTTTTCCAATCAGTAGGCCATCAATGGATCTAAGTCAAGTCAAAACCTATAAAGTGGAATCATCTTGGAATTGGTTAGATAATCTTGACTAGAGATGAGTTACATTTTTCTCATATGGATCATTGTTACACCTTGTGTTGTCACATCCTTTATCTTCACCTTTCATATCACTATTCATCTCAGTTTTCATGTCCTTCTTGGCTCTCGGTGATGAGCCCTCACATCTTCCTAGTTGCATGGAGCCACGAGCAGAGTGAAACATCTATCATTTTATCATCTACATTTATGCCAATGGAATGGAATGCTTCTAATTATTTACACCTTCTTTCAAGCAGTGTACCTTTTTACCGAGTTGTAAAATCCCCAAAAAAATATAAAATGTGTTCAAAATCCCAAAAACAATATAAAATTGTTCAAAAATACAAAAACAATATAAAATTGTTCCAAAAACTCCAAAAATAGTATAAAACTGTCACAAAAAAAACATTCAGATAATGTTTGACAAACTTTCAGCAACTAGATAACATAGTTCAACAATTTTTCCATTTGATGGCGCTCCTCATGATCATTTCAGATCATCTTTTGACAATCATATTTATTTCCCGTGGTGTATATCTATGCTCGAGGAAATCATTTACCCTTTCACAATATAAATTTTCTTGGGGCACATTTGGATTTTACATTTTAATCCAATACAAATCAAAATTCAATGGGATCTGACAAGAGTATCTTTTGGAGTATCTAAGTATCACTCCACTCTTCGTATCGATCCAATCCTCTCGCATGCTAAGCTATCACTTGGGGGAATTCAAATTTTTCTAGTTCTTCAATGTGGAACACATTCAGAGTGTCATTAGATGTCATTTTTGCATGTTGTGTTGTATGTTGCAGTTTTTCAACATTGTGATGATGTTTTTGCTTCTTTTTTATTTTTTGTTGTTACTTTGTTTACCTTTATTGTAGACCAATTACAGGAAATTTACTTCACATCTTAGTTCACATATAACTTTGGTGTGGTTCCTTCCTATTCATATTGGGTTTGTTTTGTAATGTTTATTTCATCTTTCTTGTCACTTACATGTGTTGTGTTTTTCCTCCTGGTTTCTTTAAGCCATGGAGTGTTTTACTTTTTGTTGTGTATTCATGTTTGTTTGAATTTTTATTTCAAAATTTTTCCCAAAAATTAAAAAAAAAAAATTCATTCAAAAAATCATATATTTCAAAATCCAAAAAAATCAGATATTTCAAAATCCAAAAACAATCAAAAAAATTACAAAACTTTCGAACAAACATTCACTTATCATAGAAATCCTATAATTGGAAAACCCTTAAAGTGAATCATTCAACATCTCAATACAATCTTGATAAACATCATACCTTTATCTATTACCCTAGTGATCGTGCCAATCTTACAACTATCACTTTCTTCCCTTTGCATGATATGCTAACTCTGCTTGGGGAAAGTCACAAAATTGTTTTTCCTTTGCGATATAACTTCACCTGGGGAAATTTAAACTTTGATCATTTACACAATGGATTCAACAAGAGTGTCATAAGGAGTCACTTTAACTCCGCTCTTCCAGTCTGATCCTATTCCCACTTGGGAGCATTTGTATCTACTTAATCATCATTGTGACACACATTAGGGGCATATTTGATTGTCTTATTTTTCAAATTTGTGTTGCATTGTTGATGTTTACTTTTTTTGGACCACTTACAAGTAGTGTGATTACATCTTGGTTCCTTTATAACCCTGATGTCAACACCTACTTTGTATATTGGGTTTGTTTTCCTTTTTTATCTTTTCTTTGTTGTGTGTGTTTGTTTACGTGCATCTGGGTTAACCATCTTGATTCTTTTATAATCATGGTGATAAATCTATTGTGCAACAACAAAAATAAGGTTGTTCTAAAATTATTCTCCAAATAATGCTCATGCTATGAGCACAATCCTTTCCCATCCTTGTTCTAATCCCTTGTTTTCCTTCCTATCAAGCTTATCCACCACTTTACAGCGTTCACCCATCCTCTTAGGGGTCCATTCCTATACCATTCTAATGCATTGGGGCATCCCTTCACCACTTCATACTCGTTAGGGCATCCAAATGCTTCATAGAACTTTCCACTTCGCTGATTTACATGTGTCTACTATCTTTAAAGCACTATTACTTTGCAATAGCACTTTAAAGAGGGGAAAATGTAGACACCCTAAAAATACATACATATTTCTATCCCACTTCTATCCAATTAGAATTAATTAAATTAATTCTATCTCACCGCAGTACACCCCTTTGGAATTAATTAAATTAATTTCATCATTCAAATATTCCCCTTTAGAATTAATTAAAATTAATTCTATTACCTAAGCTATATTCCTACCCATTGGAATTAAATAATTTAATTCTAACATGCCTTTGGAATTAATTAAATTAATTCCTACACCCTCCTAGCTAATATAATTAAACATTTATTTATTTAAATGGTTAATTATCTCCTCACAATTAAATTAATTAAAATTAATTTAATTCTGGCCATTTTCTTGGAATTAATTAAATTAATTCCTAACACCTTCTAGCTAATATAATTAAACATTTATTTATTTAAATGGTTAATTATCTCCTCAAAATTAAATACTAATTAAATTTAGTTATTTAATTCCACCTATTTCAGTTAACAACCACTTGGACTCCACATCCTCATCCTAATTAACTACACTTCTAGAATCCTTGAAAGGTGGGGGCAATTGAATTTGGCATGTACAACCACCTTTCCAATGGATGCAACTTTTACAATTAATTCCATTTATTTCCCCTAAATTCCCTAGATACTGCTGTAACCTCCTCCAATGCTATTTTTAGCATGTGCATTCAACCATGTTCAACCAATTTCTAACTATCTTCTGCTTCTATAAATTACAAGAATTGTCTTATCCCAAATCCTTCTGAATTGTTTGCAAATAAAATCTGTCAATTTGCATTCTGAAGCTTTCCAACTACTCTTTTTATAGCAATTGCAAGCTCATCTTTGGAGGCCATTTGAAGAGCATTCAGCCAAATAATCACTTGCAAAATGTTATACTGAACTTTAAAAGTAATTTCTCCTATTTGGAGGGTTTGCATTGGAAGGTTACTACAAGGTTTACAATTTTATTATTTGTCTTTCATTACTGTGATTTTTCATAACTTATAGAGAGTGAGTTAATGGGTGAGTGTGATCACACTAGAGACACAATATAAAGTAGAACATCGAGTACTTAAGTCATTCCAAACAAGGATTGAGTCCATAAAATCATACTAAGCCAGAAATAAATCTCAAAGATCTAGAGCTAAATAAAGTGAAATTATTGTCTTCTCTTGACTAATGGTGTATCTATATGATTATATATTCTTGGTTGCATTAATCTCCTTTATCTATGTGCACATAACCTCATCAGTATCCTTCATTTAGGTCCATGTCACCTTCACAGTATCCATCCTATTGGTGGTCACACCTCAGCTTCCATTGTATATACATCGTGAGTCCCATTCACCACCACCTTTATGAGCATGATCACACATCTTTATCTCATCATACATCAGGTGGAGTACCCTTTCCCTTTAATTTTATTAGATAAATTGCACATAATCATACACATGGGGGGCATCACGCTTACTCCCCCCCTCCTAGCATCATTGTGTATCTTGTATTTCTACTACTTCACTTCATACTTCGGGTCTAGTCTTGCGCAGGCATTTTACAGATATTGATACACTCGTATTGTCATTGCCCTATGACACACTCTTATGCTATGGTTCAAAATTGATCTGTTGAGGTCTCACTAAATTCATGAACCTCACACCATACACACTACAATTTGTACTCGACGCATTCACAACACATGTTTCTAGCAAATAATTCAAACCATTTCCCTATGATGAATTCTTATGCTATGGTTCACACTTGATTGTTGAGGTCTCACGACATTCATGAACCTCACATCATACACACTACACATTTCACTCTTAGTGCATTTATGACACATATTTATAATGCACACTTCAAACCATTTCCCAATGACAAAATCTATTTCTATGGTTAATTCTTGACTATTGAGGGGTATTTTATAAATTAACCTCATCTCATGCATACACATCCACTCAGGGGGCACACTACTCCTATCACATTAACTTTGCATTCCATTCAATACACACTCACAACATATTGCATATCTTGGTTGCACATTGTTGTTGTTTACTTATACTTTCATGTACACTTTTCTTACTATGCTAGACATATATTTCATATGTAATTATCTTTTCTATATACACATGTCGTTCAATTGCCTTCTAGGTGTGAATGAAGACTACACAAATCATTACACGTAACATGTATTCTTAGCCCTGTACCTCTTTTTGGTCCCATAGTGGCTCTTGGGGGTATATACTTTCGTACACATTGTAGGTGCTATTGTTTCATTTTATACTACTTCCTATTAATAATAACACACTACTATATCATATCATACATGTTGTGACATAATTATTATCTTTCTAACATGCTAACAGGTGCTTCATATGTAATATTTGTTTTACAGGAACTACTTACTACCATGGTTATTTGTTACACTTTTCTTATTACATTTTATCATTGTTTACCATTGTTTGTGGGATTTGGCCTTTGGCCTTTATATTATGTGCACACTGTATACTTTTGGCCACTTAGAGACTAACTGTCTTACAACAATGTGAGTGATGTCCCATGTTTAGGACCCAATTTTCATGGTTTACATTGTCTTATTTCTTGCTAGCTTACATACTATATTTTATATGTGTATTTTTCATTATTTGTATTAAAAAAAATTTCCTAGCCACTTTGTTTGCATGTGCCATGGTTTATACTAAGAAAATTCCCTCCCCTTATAGGGATTTAGTTTCAGATGTACATCGAATCATCTTTTGGGCTTCATTATCCTAGTGATGTTATCATGCACCCTACCCCCAAACAGGGTGGGGGCATACATCAGATGAATCATTCACCCTACTACAATAGTTCATGGTTATAGTACAACACAAGTTCAATAAAGTTACAACACAATCTACAGTATTAGAAATGGCCCAAAATATGACTTGGATCCTAATCATGGCACAAATTCCAACACCTTAACACAAGAATGAGCTCTTAGGAACCACTGACCCTTCCTAGGCATCTATGACCAGGGGGAGTTACATAACTTTTCTCAGACCAACACAATTGTCAACATTCAACACAATAATTTTCACAGTAGAGGTAGAATCTTCTAGCAATTAGAATGCATGATTTCACCTCTTTTTTTGGTTTTTAAGTTGGATTGAACTCAATAAAATTTGACCAAATTTGAGAACACCATCTGCAGTAGTGTATAAATATTTGAGAAGTAGTCAAAAGTTGGAGAATAACACTATAACTTTCTCCCTACACTTGTTCTACCATGGCGTGAGATTGCCCCAAAACTCACACTTGGCACGAGACCCAAAAAAAAAAATCTTCTACAACATTTTCAAGATCCTTCCTATTCTTTCACTCATCACAAATCAAGTGTACATGTTCCTTTTTTAACTTTATTGTATTTTTACATAGTTTCTTACATATTTTGATCAAAGTTTTCATATAAAAATATTTTACTACTCGTTTACTCTTCTCTTTTACAGATCCATCCTTATGGCAAACAAAAATCAACATCAAGTACAAAAAACATCAACAATAGATATAATGTGACATATACATATACAATTTTCACCCCTAGGGTCACTTCCTCTACTCTAGATTCTACACTTCATTTTTATTACTCCATGCTTTTTGTTGTCTCATCAAAATGATGTTTCTATCGATCTATATGGTTATTAGGTATGTATATCTTATCTACTTTATGTTATCAATAATTCACTCAACAACATAAAGTGGGGGAAAATGAAACAACTAAATCACACACTTTGGGTATATTTCTAGGTCCCGATCACATACTACTATTCATATGATTCCTAAGCAAGAAAAATACTGATTGATAACTATCTTTGGACTCTTTGATTTCTTTCTAAGTTTCATGTTGTCTTGCACACCCCACTTCCTAGTTTGACCTTCATTACTTTAGCTTTTCTAAGTCTAGACACCAATGCCTAGCCAAGACACCAGTGTTGGTGTGTGAGATCCTATGTGTCCTCAACTCACATATGGAGGGTCATCTCACATGGGTTAGGTTTAGGGTTTCTTGTGTGTCATGAACTAGGGTTACTCAACACCCTATATGTACCCTTTTATTCCTGATTTATGAGTATGCCAAGAAACTCCATTATCTTTCTCTACATGTGCAAGCTTTGTTATGTTATGCAAGTTATTCCATTGATCGATCAATTCTTCCTTATGATTACGTTGAATCCATTACGATTCCACTGGAGTGCAACTTCATCATGGTGCATAGTTTTTTATACGGATTCTCACAAAATCTTTCATGGTATCAGAGTGCAACTTCATCATGGTGCACAATTTTTGATACGATTATCGCCAAATCTTTCAACTAGCGCACAGGAGCCCTCGTCCCCTTTGGGTACCCCAACCTCTATATGTTTATCACATATTTTTGGTATTTTATAGCCATTAGGAAACTTATTTTATTGGTGGTCAGCATTCTAGTGGTAAATTATGAAATTCAAACAAGGGAATCATATAAGTATAAATCTATGTGACCATAATAAAGGACCAACTACTATCACCTAAGGTTATATCTAAACGAATTTCAAGAGAATCAAATCATCCATCTAGCTATTACTCAAGGGACAAGGGAATACATTATTCTACATACACTTCATAGGTGGAGAAGTTTATTTTTCCATGCACACATTTACTATATCTAGCTATTGCTCTTTATGAAGTGCATCTTACAAATGAGCCACCTAGGACATGATTCTACACACACAAAAAACTATATGGAGTCTGAAATGTAGTATAGTGCCCTGATCATAAGTTCACTCAATTCGGTGAGAACCAAGGTCATTCTGACTTCCCATTTGTATCTTTTTCCTTTTAGGATTTAATGTCTTTTAGGGTTTTGTAGGTTCTCTTTCTCTTTTTAGATTTCAAACAAATTCAACAATCAATCAACGACATATAAGTGACTAATAAAAAATTTAGCGAACATCTTCTGACCATGTAAAATTCAATTTCTGAGGTTCTGTGCAATCATATGAGCTTGAAGAAGGTCCCTGATGCCCAGGTTCCCTAGTACCAACATTTTTGACACTCACAAAAAATTTTGGTCTCATTTGTGACATTCTATCCTCCTGTTCCAACAATTTTTCAGTTTGTCGTTAGTCCATGTTTAATTGCAAAATCATAAGTATCTTATCACTTCTCTTACATTTGGTGTTTTAAATTAAACTACTTATTTCTTAGGTCAAATCTGTACTTTATTGTTATATCATTTCATTGTGACTCTATGATTATAATTTAACATATATTTCTATATTTATTAATTTAGAATGAGGAAATTAGATTGGAGAGGGAATGTGTCATATGAATCAACATGATTAGAAAATATAGGCTCAAATTTTATGGTAAATCTAGTATGATACCTTCTTCTTAGTAACATATGAGACCAATCAGAAGACAAGTAACCAACCATCTTGTTAGTGATATATGTTGATAGGAAAATGGAAAAAAATGAAGGTAGGTCAATGATTGACACTTCTTAAGTTATAGTGAGGCCCAATAATGTATAAAATGTTAACTCAAGATCCTTGATGAATCCTAGAGTGGTAATAATTAAACCATCAAGTTGCAAGACTCCTTTAGACACAGGGTTATACTTAAGACCTGGGACATCAACAATTGTCTCAGGCATGATAGAAGTACTGGCCATTGAGTCAATCATACAGTTGTGAATAAGATTTCTACTTATTATAAAGGAAATATAAAAGAGTGGGAGTTTTAAAAAATTTCTTATTTGTTTCTCCTCTTCTTAAATTTTTTTTACATCAACTTATGTAGGCACTAAATCACGCACTTGGGTACATTTCTAGATCATAATCACATACCACTATTCATATGCTTCACAAGTGAGAAGACTAGTAATTGACATTTGTCTTTGGTCTCTTTTATTTCTTTATTACTCTCTCTGTGGTATTTCACACCCCACTACCTAGTCTGACTTGTACAAATTTATCTTTCTTGGCTCTAAACACTAGTGCCCAGAGAGGATGTCAATGCTTAGGCACTCTTGTCCCCTCTGGGAACTGTTGTCACCAAATCACTACACCCTATGAATGGCCATCGTGTTGATAGATCATTTGGTGTGATTGTGCAACATGGGATCACCTCTCAAGCTATGGGACTTGGCTCAAGGTAAACCTCCAGAGAAGGCCACCTTCCTTTTCCTAAAATAAGTGCTTATATTACTCTAGTGTAATAAAAATGATTATCTAGCCCTACTCTAACACTTTCATGAGTTTTAAGGAAGTGAGATTTGTGGAAATTAAACTATACTAAGAATGGTGGATGCACCAAATAGGGATATTTCCAGACTTAGGAAGGGTTAATTCGAGGAGGGTTATTGTATACCAGAAGACAACTTTACCTCCAATAACTTAGAGAGGATGTAAAATATCACAACCTATGAAACATGCATTCCTTTTAGACTCAAAATGATTACAATAGAAAGATCTAACTCAACCAAAACACAATCAATTTAACATAAGGATACAACACTTGCAAAAGTAAGGGATCTCATCCATCTAATAGGTAATGATATTATAAATTTTAATAACAAAAGGAAAATAACTCTCCACAACTGATACCAACATTAATTATATCATTTTCCCACAACATGAAACAAGATAATATGAAATGAAGGCAATATAACCACGTATATCTAGAAATTATGCATTAACAAGAACATACATTGATTAACCATTCAACACAATAAATTAGAATTTCAAGGAAACAAATCACTTGAATATAATTGAAAGGTTTTAAAAGTATTAGAATCACTTTTACAAGCTTGAAGAGAAACTCCACCAAAAATGATCCTTCTCTATGTCTTTAAGGACTCCATGCACTTACATATTTATAGGTTCTTTAGGATGAGCCATTACATCTCGACCTTCAACTAACATATTAATAAAAATAGAAATGTCATTAATGCAAAGGGAAAAGCTCCCATGAAAAATAATAAATTTATTACAAGGGTTTGAATCAGTCAACCCTGTAACTTTGACTAATCCGAAGATTGGATTTGTCCTTCCATGGCCGTTATGCTTTGGTCTGGTTCTGCTACACCTTCTCCTACCTCAAGTTTCTATTGTGTTTCCTCCCATGCAGCTGTTTGTATTCAAGGAAATGCTTGATTATCCCCTGGATTTCTTCATCTCCTGGTCTACATGCGTAGTGATTCACTACATCTGTTGTCTTAATTTCCTTCGTGACCTATAGTTGGAACTCTCCGAAGTTTACTCATAACTTTATTTAATCTTCCTATGAAATTTTGACACAAAACCAACCTGTCAATAGACTTACTGTCAAAAAATTTAGTAACTTCTTCATCACATTTTATTGATTCTTTGAAATTTTCCTTAATCCGATCTTCTGGAAGAGCGTCGATGTTTTCATTGAAGAATTTATAGTTAGCAATATCAAATTCTTCTAATATGTCATTCAAGAAATTTATAATTTCCACTCGTTTATCATCTAAATTCTTAATCAAATCCTACAACACTTGACACTCGGAATTCCATGGCTTTTCTGATATTCAAACAAATTTGTAGCATCATTGATTACATCTTCCTGAAGGAGTAGATCTGGATCCCCTTCTCAAATTTCACTCCATGTTTCCAGATTCAAATTTATATTATTACTATCCTCAGAGAAAGTTTCATCCATTTTACAGATAGCCTATTTTTCTAACTTGCAGATCATTATATATTTCAAAAACTTCTTTGATTAAAGGATTAACATCTTGTAATATACGCTCCATCCATCCATTTACCGATATCCCTTTCTGGCATATCTTCTCGATCTCATGATAAGACATTTTCGTCAATGGTAGATGCACTGTCATGGCCATAGTAGTTGAGATTTTGGTAGATGGAGTTGGATGTGTCATTTTTATTAGTAATGCAATAAGTTGCTCAACCTTCACTTTAAGCTCATCCTTAGAAGCTTTATCCTTGTCATATTTTTCTAGTACATTCCCAAAAGTAGTTTGCACATCTTGCTTAGATCCTTCGTGAGTGGCCTTTCCCAGTTAAAATTTAGAGACTCGGTAATTTTGCATATGTAATAGTTTCCTTGGTATTTCCCTCAATGGGAGGTAACAACTTCTACAATCTGTTCCCCAGATGAATTCACTGTCATGCTAGAAACAAACTTTGGCCTCTTAGCCTGTCTCTTAGGTGTATGGTCCAATATGCTAGATCTATGACATCCCCCAAAGGAACTTTTACTTTTGTTTGGGAGTCTTTTGAAATAGCCATTCTAGAATGGCTAATGCTGATGAAGATGGAATAGTGGATTCAGTACTTGAAACATTAGTCAACACATGAGCACCAGTTACATTAGTTAGAATTTAAGTGTAAGTGGTAATGATGGATGGGGTGAATGTTGACAGCCATATGAGTGGATACAATGATATTATGGGATGAGATAGAAGAAAATGAAAGTGTTAAGGGAAGTGAAATAGAAAAGGGTGACCCAATAGTTTCTCCAGTTGAGAGAACTGGAAGGGATGAGAACGCTTGGCCCATAGAAGGAGATGGAAAAGAATAAATGTGTGTGGAAATGGAAGGAACTGATGTAGGAAGTGATAGAGAAGGAAGAGATGATGGATCTCATGAAAAAATTAGAGAATCACTGACTTCAACTACTTCTAACACATGTGCTATAAGAAACATGACCTTAGAAACAAGAGTTTTGGAGAGAGATGAGCTACCTACTACAAATAAAATCTTGTTAGGGACTGTATGGGACCTTTGAGTTGACTTTATCCCCTTTACAAATGTTGATTGGATCATGGTTGAAGGGGATCCTATATTTGTATGTTTCTCTAACCCCTTAGGTGAGATTCCCAAGGTAACCAACCAACTGCAGTTTCTCTGTCTGTAGAATGGGCCGCACTCTCTCTTTTATATTGCAACATTATTCCACATACCAATCAATCCATGGAAAAGGTTGATTAGCAATATTATCATTTTTATATGTTACATCCAATACTTCATCATCATCTTTCATATCCTTTGGAACATCTGATATACCAAAATTTTGAACCTCATCCAAAGTTAACTGCTCATAATACCTTTTTCTGATGATGTATTCATCTCATCAATGAATCCATATATCTTCCAACTGGGACACATGTGAACTAGAACGACCTATTTCAGTGAATTTTCCCCAATAGTCAAAATTGGTTCATGGATGGAAAGTATGCAAGGCTACCTCTACCATTTTTGCATCCACATTCTTAGCCTTGTAAATATTTGGGCAAGTGCATCTACTAATTGAAATAGGGAAGTTCATTCCCACTTTGTGTTGTTTTTTCTAAATTTGATGATAATCAATCAAGTTCCGAACTAACTCTAGTAGAACCCATTTGTCAGTGGGACACCTTGATAGCTTTCTAGGGGCACCTATGAAGCCAAGAATCTAAATGTAAGTAAATTTGGGGAACTATAGGTAGATGGCTACCCACTCGCAAAATTCATTGAAGGCTTCATCCGAAATCCTTAAATTATACAACTCTTTAGCGAAGCGATAGAGGATAATCGTGAAAAAGGCATCGTTAATCCTATGGAAATGCCTGCTTCCCTCATCTAGTATAAGCTAAGGATAGAAATCATATATTTTGGAGGTACTTCAAATACCCTTAGTATTCAAACTGGTGAAGTCTCCCATAAATGCCACGACATAAACTAGGAAGGATGTCATATAGAAACTCTTTGCAGACAACACTCTAATCAATTGATAGTAAATGACATTATTGATATGTTCCCACCATCTGATAAATTTCTTATTCTTCTTGATGATGGAAATATATAAGAACATCCAATATTGAAATTCCTTCATAGAGAGAAGACCTGAAACTCTACTCAATAGGATGATGATGTCATTGAACTCTTGATTAAAGTATGGTCGATGCATGGTCTTTGGTAACTTGGCAACACTCTTGGCTAGATAACTTTTCATCACGACCTTCGTGCAAAAATCCATCTCCTTGTCCCAATGTTCCACCGCTAACTTTGGTGAAATTGTGGCATAATATTCAATGTCAGAGAGTTTAAGAAAATCATCAAAGAAGTCTGGGTCTAAACAAATTACCACCTTGTCATCAACGTATTTAACTACCATAGAATATTCATCGAAGTGGGTTTTTGCAGCTAAAACAAAATCCAGAAAATGCATGGATGGGGGAAAACCAATAGAAAGAATAAGCCCACTATCATATATGGATTGCATCCATGATTTCTCATTTGGGGCCTTCACCCTTGCCCAGAAGTCCAGAAAATCAATCTACCCCAAGTCAGTGTCTCCTAGGTTTCTCAAGTCTGAAGACAGAAAAGAGTGAGGGGAAACTCCTAGGAATGAACATTTAATTTTTTCTTTGCCCTTGGATGTGGAAGTAGACATCAAATTATGAGTTCTGAAATGCCAAAGAAGAGAAGCCCAAAAATCTCCAACGTCCAAAAATTAGAAACCCAAAGTGGAGAAGCTCGAAAACCTGAATTGGAAGAGTCTGAAACGAAAAGCTTTGAAATCCCGAAGTGAAAACCTCCAAATTTCTGAATTGAAAACCTCTGAAAACCAGAAGAGAAAAGCTCCAAAAATGAGATGTCTAAAGTTCTGAAGAGCAAACCTCTGAAATACTAAAGTGAAAACCTCCAAAGTTCTGAAATGAAAAAATCTAAAGTTCCAAAAGGAAAATGGCACGAATTCAAAGGAATGAAAAAATCCGAAGGAAAAGGTTCTAAAAACCTAAAAAGACGAGTGCTGAAAACCTGAAAGTCAGACCTCCGATACCTCTGAAATGAAGATATGTCAGATCCCCAAAAAGAGAAGCAAATCTTCCAAAGTTCAAAAAATGAGAGGTGCCAAAAGATCATGTTTTGAATACTTAGGAGAATAGGTGCTATGACAAGATCGTTTCTGAATGCCTGTAGAAGATTAGATCATGAAACCATTAGGATAAAAAATATAGCTAGAGGGGATATGGAGGGCAATGAGACCCTCATTGTACAAGGCACATAGAAAAGAACAAAGAAAAAAATGGACAAAGAGAAAACAAAACAAAAGATCTTAAACCAAAAATAAAATAACCAAAATAAAATACCTCGAGGATGACGTCAAAATGTACTAAAAATAATAAAAACCCAGATCATCAGAAAAAGTGTCAGATGAAAATGACAGGTGAAAATGTGAGTTTAAATAGAAAAAATTGATATTAATGGAAAAAATTTGATCCATACAGAAGTAGGTAAGAAATTGAATGCATGAAGAACCTCTGAAAGTTTGAAACCCGAAAGTTTGGGGTTTCGGACTTCGAAACTCTAGTGATGAAAATTGTGAAATGGTGATGGAAGAGTTCCGAAAGCTAAAATCCTGAAAGTCAAAAATTTCAGACTTTCGGAGTTTCAGACTTCGGAATTCTGAGAATGAAAATTGTGAAAATACATGGGAGAATTATGGAACCCAAAAGCCCGAAAGTTTGAAATTTCAGACTTTCAGACTTCAGAAGTTCAAAAGAGATTTTACCCAAAGTGAGACCTAAAGTTCTGAAACATGAAATCCTGAAAGTCCAAAATTTCAGACTTTCGGGGTTTCAGACTTCAGAAACTAAAAGTGATTTTTTTTCCAAAAACTACGACTTAGATTTCCAAAACCTGAAAGTCCAAAATTTTGGACTTTCGGGATTTTGGACTTCGGAAGTCTGGGATAAGGAATTGTCAATTATAAAATGAAGAACTTCAAACCCCAAAAGTTTGAAATTCTGAAATTTTAGACTTTCGGGGTTTCGGACTTTGTAACTTTGAAAACACAATTCCAAATCTATCACATTAAACTCTGAAAGGGAAAATCACCAAAACCCAAAGTCTGGAAGAATTTTGGATTTTGAGACTTGGAGAATTTCCATTTTACAAAATACTTCTATACAAATGATTTTCTTTTCAAAATAAAATTTTATTCGATTAATTTCGACATCTTTTTCTCAAGGTAGATTAAATGTTAGAAGGAACCCTGACCTCTTTGTATCTTACTCACCCCTTTTGGGAATCCTATTTTCTTATGGTTTAACCTTTTAGTTGTTAATTATAAAATTCAAACAAGGGAATCATATAACTACAAATCTATGTGACCATAATAAGGGACCAAGCTCTAAGCATCTATTATTGTCACCTAAGGTTGCATCTTAAGGAATTATAAAAGAATCAAGGCATCCATCTAATATTCACTCAAGGGATAAGGGACTACAATTTTTGTATACACGCATAGGAGGGGAATTTCATTTTTCCATACATACATCTACTTACATTGTTACATCTAGATATTGCTCGCTATCAAGTGCATCTTGCACAAGAGCTTCCTAGAGAACGATTCTACACACATGCACACAAAACTACATAGAGTCTTAGATGTAGTGTAGTGCTTGGTAATTAGTTCACTCAGTCAGGTGACCATCGGGGTCATTCTGACTCCCCATTTGCATCTTTTTATATTTTAGGATTTGATTTGTTTCAGGGTTTTACAGGTTACATGTGAATTCTGCAGATATAGTGTGATATACATGTGATAAATAGTGAAGGTTAACATCATCACTGTGATACAAGAAAAATAAATCTACGAGGTTTTATGTAGTCACCAAAACCTAGAAGAAGTCTCAAGTGCCTAGGCACCCGTAACCCAGTCTAGACACCATAGACCAACTAATTCCAATAGTTTTGTGATTTTCTGAGTGTGGTTGTGACAAATCTCTCCTCATATTTAGCAATTTTCTATCCCAGCACACCTCAATATTTATCACAAAATCAACTAAGTCTTATTTTCCCTCTCTTACACCTAGGGTTTCATTTTTAGCTAGCTTATTGGTTAGGTAATATCTACACTTTATTGCTTATTAGGGTTTTATGAAAATCATTTTTTGTTAAATTAACTTGAAGTCTTTATATACTTGAATCAACATGATGAAGCTATACCAGGGCATCATGCAATAGGTCATGGTGAGATGGAATGTCTAGCGAATCCCATGTTGTGACATTCATATTTATCTTCTTCATATGGTCCATAATGTTGAATGGAAGGCCTATGTACTTGTGTATTTTGGGCACAACATTCTAATTTCTTGATTTCTTTGATACTAGAAGAGGTACCTTGGGCTGCATAAAGGCTTAAACCACCAAAGGAAGATCTCATGCAAACTTAGTTAAAAAATTTCACAGAACCTCGTATGTGGGATCATGCATGCTAGAATTATTGGGCTCGTGAACCACATATCTTTGCTTGTCTGGGTAAGTATGGATGGTATAAGCAACGGGCTATATGTTGTCTTCTAACATTATCTTCTTATACCTTGTATTATAAACAACCTGTGTGCATGGTATTTTTGAGCTGTCCATAGATTGGTTTATTACACACAAGTCCTCAATGCCAAAGAATATAAGATTAATTTCAGGAACAACTTCTGACACTTCTTCATTTTCTAGTTCACGTGCACTAGTGGAAGGCTAAAAATTGAAGCAATCTGAATCATGAAAGCTTCCATGTGTAAGGAATTTATGCAGGTGTACTAGATTTGTGGTAGGTTATAGTAAAAACTAAATTATACCTTTTGGACCATGTTATTCTGTACTCAAACTAGTGCTTTTCTTGAACCAAGAACTAGAAGGGGTTGCATAGGAGAAAATGTCTGCAAGGAAAGGTGTGTATTAGCATGCCATCTATTGTTTTTATGGTTCTACCAATATATCTGATTTGGATATTGATTTCTAAAGGGCTGATGGCTTTGAATAAATCCTTGATTAAAATTATTTCTAAAGGCTTGTTCTTGCTGCTTTTCTAAAGATCTGACTTTATTTGAAAAATTTCTAATCAAGGCCTTCATTTCTTCATCTTCCTTTTGATTTTGGGGAGAGTATGATGTAGAGGAAATGGGTTGGGAATTTTTTTCAGAAATGGGAGCAATAGAAGGTTGAGACACTTTAGGTAATTTAGGAAACAAGGGCATAGGTAGTGTAGAAACCAATTTTTGGTATCTCTAGCCATCATCTCGCATTCAATCTTTGTCATATTTTTCTACAAACATGTACCTCTCTTCCATTTTCCCTCCTAAATTAAATTTTTACCATTTACCATTACTTTCCACCTTAATAATCTATTAATGATCCCTAATCCTATTTATAGAATTCTAAAAACCCATTTAATTCATTTTCCTCCCCAAATCCTTCATTTTATCCTTTTTATGCCCTCATTTAATGATTTTACCTCTTTAAGGCCTTTATTTAATATTTTCACTCTTCACCTATCCATTTACCCATCCTAAGCAACCCTAATTCATCCTTATCATATAAAACCCTAATCATCCCTGTTATGGGATCATTTTCTCAATCTCGTCACAATTCCACTACTCAAATATAAATATCCTTGCAATCAAAGGTGACCCATCCATGTCACCATCAACCCTATAAATCCTCCCTTACCCCTCCTTTTATCAGGATGCAACTTTGGAGATTTTGGGATTTCTTGTGACCTTGCATTCATTTTGATTTTTCTATTACAACTACCATCATCATCTTGGATATCTTGTGCTTCAACCTTGGAGATTTGGAGATCCTTTTCACCCTTAAATGCTTAGGTATTTTGTTGCAATTTTGTCATCATTTTCTTCACCAAGATTTTATGCAAGTTTAGCTATTATCAAGATCATTATCTTTTCCTTCCCATTTATTCAATTTTCATTTACAGGTATTTGTTTGAGTCCATCCATTTTTAGCCTACCCTAGATAAACTCTAGTCACCTCCAACCCTGTCTAGTCATCATCTACCCAACTACTATTTTCTTAGCCCCTCTTTCATTAAAATCCCTAGTCATCATCTCTCTGATTCCAAAATCAATCATCCCTCAGATGCTGACATTATGTCCTCTCTATCATCATACACCTCTTCTATCAGCCCCCAGTTGGTGCTGACTCAACCTGTTCACCATTAATTAGATATGTTTTTATTGCATTCATCATTGGATTTCATAATTTTCTTGTATCCTTTCTATCAGATCTTGTTCCAACCTTGCAGGTTCCTATCTTCCATCTCAGTGCATCATCAGTTCTTTATTTACATCAAGGGCCTTCAGATCTAAATTTTCTATCACTATTTTAATTGATTTTCTCCAGTCATCATCAAGTGTGTCTTTTAGTCTCAAGTATCTATCAACCTAGAAAGGTTTTGTTTAATTTTGTTAGATCAGATCTAGATCTTATCACTTTTATTATATTTTAGTTTCTGTTACAATTTATATTCTATAACATCAAATTTATCAATATTTTTATCATATCTTTACCAAAACGTGGGTTGATATCCATCTTAGGATTTTTTTCACTTCTCAGGACTAAGTTTGTTAGGAAACCCACTCATCTATTTACTAATCCATTTTTATGCCTAGTTAACTTGATTTATAGGTCATCTAGCTTCATGTGGAGGAGGATCTCTCATTTTATCTATATTCATCGTCATACCATCTCGAGGTACCTTAAACCCTCACATATTTTAAGTTTTTTGTTCTCTTGTTATGATTTAGCTAAAATGAAAAAGGTAACGAGGAAAATTTTCCAACATTATGGAATACCTAGTGAGACCCACCCCTATGTGGTGAGTCTTTTCATTTGTCTTTTATTTCCATTTTCTTCTATCTATCTTCTACTAGCCTTACAGGAAGGAGCATTGATTTCTTTCTTACATGCATTGGGTTGTGTTGCTTGGATTGGACTTTGCTTTCTTACTTGCTTAAAATTAAAATTTAAGATAAAAAGAAAAAGTGTTATCGAAATATTCCTTATTTTTACTCCCCATCTCTTTATTTTATTGCATTAAATATTTTTTCTGTTGTTTTCAACAAATCTACTCACTTCATTTTGGATTTAAAAATAACCCTTTATATCTTCTTGTAAATCTAGTATAACTAGGGGGTTTAACACTTTGCATATAATTTCATCACAAACATCCTAAAATACACAAATCAAACTACACATCTAAACGTATCCTACTAGGTGGAAATATTAGTATTTCATCACCCAATAAGAAATTTGTTATGGTGTTCTAGTGGTGTTACATTTTTTTTTTCTACTAGTATATTGGCTAGGCACCCAACTCCTTTATTGCCATGGGATCGAGAAGTGAGGGGGTAGGCCCTAATACCAAGCTCCGTACCAATACTAATTATATATTTTTGCCTCACGTACCTTCTGGTATATTAAGGAATCCAACCAAAATTACCTGAAACCATCCATAGAATGACCATTTCCTAGGTTCCCCTCAAACTCATTTTTCATTTCTTTTTCACATCTTTTATAATCAAGATAATCCAAAATTTTGTTGTGTGACTTGTTTGATCTAATTAAAAATCAAGATAGTTTTTTTTTATTGTTTTTTTCATGAAAGTTATTACATGATATCAAGAAATATAAATGGAACAAAACATGTCATCTAACAATATTCCTATTTCCACTTGTGTCTCCCATCAAACTTCTACACTTTCTATCCTTATTTACATTCCTTTGGTCACCTCTTCCATAGTCACTCAACGTATGGTTTCCATTACCAATATTTAAGAGCTTCAATTGATCTAACCTAACACTCATGATGAAACTAACCCATTCCTTTATGATCAATCCATTCTATCTAGACCAACAACACTGACTTCCGCCACATCCATTGAAGCTTTTGGACATCCTATCATCCCTTGTGGGTGTGAAAATTTGTAAGAACTCCTCAATGCTAACCTAATTTTCCTTCATGATTATATCCTTCATAAGACTACCAAACTCCCCATTGGTGGACCTATTTTACAAAAAATATACACTTACCATTCTAATCCTGAATCCACGTAAGTCCTCACATCATAACTTTTGTATTCTTCCCTAGATATATAAATGAGCTTGCTATTGATTGACTAAAAATGTGGAATTTATTTTATAATTATATAATTAATATAATATTAATAACATCAGTAAATAATAGATAAATATGTAAATAAAATGACCCAAGAAACTAGGAAAGTATATATGTAAAACCCTAATGAATAAGGAGATTTAGAAAGAGCTTATCTAATTTGATGATGCCTCTAGATTATGTCACATAATAAAATGGATGAACATAATGCAAGAAAAACCACACAGAGCCTTAAAAAATCATATATTTGGAAAAATAGTATGGACTAGGGTGCCTGGAGAGGTACAGGGGAACCTGTGGGTGACCTAGTATATAATATAGACACCCTAGTCTATGAAAAAGATCTATAAATCTCCTCTTAGTAGGTGTCATTGGGTGAATTCCTTCCTTCTCTTTCTATTGCACTAAATTTTTTGTACTCAAATGTATGTTGCAAGTAATTAGCGATGAATAAGAAACCTATAAAAACCCAAGACAAGCATCAGACCACTAAAAAAGAAAGATGCATATGAAGGGGTCAAACTGTCCTCAGATACCACAATGGTGGACTTACTAACTAAGTTGGTACTACATATCAAACCCGATGTAGTTATATGTTCTTATGTGTATAATCAAGCCCTAAGTGATCTTGTTCCAGTCACCCTTTATGAAATTAGCGAGCAATAACTATGTGTAGAAATGTAATAAAGTGGTGGATGGAATAGAATAAACTTCCCTCCTATGTAGTGTGATACAAATGAACCATCCTTGTGCCTTGTGATGGAGATAGATGGATGTAAATGGAACCTTTGATGGATAAAAAATTAGGTGATGATAGTGGTGCTTAGTGCTTGGTCCCTCATTATGGTCTCATAACTTTAATTTATATGGTTCTCTTGTTCCAATTTTGTAATTAACCTTGAAAAGGACGACCAATAAAAAGATAGAAAGATCAAATGACTAGAACGTACCCTAAAAGTGGTGGGAAAGTTTTAAAAGGATTAGGGCATCCTGAATGGGACCAAGGTGCCTTGGGTGCCCCAGTTAGAGATAAAATGACACCAAATGGAAAAAATGACTGGGCGAGTAGATTCAAAAGGTCGACAGTGATGAAAAAAATAAAAGTAAAATCGCTAAATGACATGGGTTAATTAGTAATTTCTTCACTCAAAAACCATATGAATAGTAATATGAGACCGAGACTAAATAATGTCTAAAGTGCATGATTTTGTGACTAAGTTTCCCCCCACTTTATGTTGGTGAGTGGAACACTTGGTAATATAAAGTAGATAGATATGCTTACTTGATGTCTATGTAGAGTGATGTAGAAAGCATGTTGATGGACTAGAAAAAGTGTGGAATGAGAAAATAGTGGAATGTGTAGACTAAATATGTAAAAGTTCAAAAATTGGTTAGAGTGAACCTAGGGTGGAAACACGTGTGTAGTTTATGATGTGTGTGATGTACATGTATGTTAGTATGAGGTGTGTTCTTCTACAAAATGTTGTTATTGATGCCTTTATTATATATTTTTTGATGTTGTTGACTACTTTATTCTCATACGGATGGACCTACAAAGTAGAAAATGATCAAATAGTCAAATACACATTTATATATGTCAAAAATTCATGTAAAGATGCATGTATGTAGTAAAAAGACTATAATGGAAATATGAAAAGTGTAAAAGGAACATGTGTACCTGATCCATGATAAGAGAAAGGGTGTAGAAAATGATATCTTGTACTATGAGTTTTTTGGTCAATCTCACTCCATCCTCGCTGAATAAGTGTAGGGAGAAATCTTAATTATTCTCCAACCTATAACTATTTCCCTAAAGTTGTATGAAGAGATATCTGTACTTCCTGGTTTTTTGGGCAATTCGACGCCACTGGATGAAGTAATGTAGGGAGAAAATCAAATTTATCCTCCAACCTATAACTACTCCCCAAAATGCTAAGGGAAATATTCCCTGTAAAAGCCGATGTGTATGGGGTTTGTAGACTGGTACGAACCCACTAGTTGTATAACCCAAAACGTCAAGGATGTAAAACTGAACTGAACTATACCAGTAAATAGCTCTATGTAATGTGTAAAACCACCAAATGATGCCCCCATCTTTAAGGGCATATGCAAGGTCACTAATAGGAGAATGCAGCCACAAAAGAGGACCAACCACATAAATTGTTCCCTTCAGGGGGAAGGGAATGTGCTTGGTAGAAACTAAAGAACATGAAAAACAAGTGACTAGAAATAAGTGTTAGTACAAACAAAAATACGTGTAAAATATAAGTGTATGATACACAAACAATGTATAAGCTAGAATGCAAGTAAACACATAAGAAGACACATATGCTGCCAAAGTAGGTTTCAAACATGGGACATCACTCACATTATCATAAGACACTCAAGTCTGCAATGGATGCATACAACAAATAAGTGTGAACACCAAATAAAGGGCAAGGCCCACATACAATAGCAATAAAAGGCAAGAAATTATAAACAACATATAACCATGGAAGAAAATAATATTACAAACAAATGTTGTACATAAAGCACCCATTAACATGTTAGAAATATACCCATATGTTAAAAGCATGTATAATCAAGTAATGTAGAGTTCTAAGTACAAAATGAAACAATAGCTCCTGTAAGAGACAAATTTGGATTCCCTCAATGACCATTGTATGAGTGGTAAGAGGCAATCATAAATGTTGTGTGTAAGAAACCTGTATCTGTGATCACAACAGAAAAATATGTGAACGTGCATGTTTGTATGGTAAATATAATGACATATAATAGATATAGATAGCATATGTAATAAACTGAAAATGTACAAGAAAATATAAGTAATATTAAAAGTAACCAAGATATGCAATATGTTGTGGATGGATGGAATGGAATGCAAGATGGATGATAGGATCCACATGCGCCTCGTAAGTGAATGGAGTTATATGCAATGAGGTTCATTTAGTATGCCCCCCTCAGTAGTCTAGAATGAACTATAAATGAAAGTGAGTCATTGGAAAATGGTCAAATAGTGTGTGGTATGTAGTGGACTATGATGAATATGTATGTGTATTGATGATATGTGACCTAGAGATGAATGTGTGATGATGTAGCCGAAAGTGTATAACACGATGTGACAAATACAGGGTTTGGTGATGTAGCGTAAAGCGTGTAACACTAAAATATTAAGGAATAGGTGACCATTTAGCCTATAGCTTATGTCACTAACCTAGTAATGTCACATGATAAAATGTCGAGTGATGAATGTGTTTGTATGAGATGGTCCATTTGATTTGTAACCCCTCAGCAGTCAAGTATAGACCAAGGAACTAGAGTGCATCATAGTGGAATGAGTGCAACACGTAGAGTATGATGTAGTATGTGCGATGATAAGAGACAACCATATGATGTGTGAGATGTGAAAAATTCAATGCAAGATACTCATAATGTGAGAGTGTGCATAATATAGTATGTAGGATGAGTAGCATATAATGTAGACCCTAAGAGTGTGATACATGTCTAATAGTGAATGATATGATGTATGATGTGTAGATAAAAATTTCAAAATGATATAGAGTAAATGTAGAGTATATGATGTAAAGTGTAAGACATATGATGCAAGATATGTGAAGCAATGCAATGTGTAAAACCTAGTGTGTAGTGTGTGGGGTTCATGTGTAGTATGTAGCCCTCAACAGTCAAGTGTGAACCAAATCACAAGAGTGCATCATTGGATAATAAGGTGACAAGATTCACCTACCAAAGACCAAGTTTGCATGTAGCAGTGGAAGCATGTTGGGAAAAAGTAGCAATAGGACCATGCGGTATTGGTGGAATTTAAAACATGTCTTGACCATTAGTGAGAGGATTAGTTACTTTGAAAAAAAATGATTGGATACTGTAATGGTGATTGGGAAGGGAACTTTCACGATGGTGGATTATTTAATGATGCTGTGGAATACTTGAGCAGAGGCCATATTGAACTGAGATTTAAAGGTAGTTTCTTAGATGGCCTTGGTAATGTTGTAAAGGATCTAGTGGGTGAAAGTGTTAGACTAATTTTGAGAGGTGGTTTCTTGACTTGAGTGGATTACATAGGTGGAATTGGAGTGACAGAAGAAAGAATGCTAGCAGTGATAACACGATGCTCATTAGAGGTAGAAGGAGTAGAATTATGAGCCCACTGAGATGTAGCATTTGTGGATGGCATGCAACAGAAGGTTATGTAGCAAATGAGATAAATCCTTGACACTCGAGATGTTTAATTATTCATTGGAAGCATAACATTCATTGTCATTATGTTTATTGATTTGATGATAATGGTAATATGGACGACCTTAATATTTGGCTAGCTAATAAAGGGGATAACAATGAGTATGTGGTAAAATGATAAATTGGTGACTAAGGAGCTTAGTAAGGAGTTCATGTTGGGTTCACCAAAAGTATTATCTAAAAATGTGGAATTTATTTTCTAATTCTATAGTTAATCTAATATTAAGAACAATAGTAAATAATAGATAAATGTGTACAGAAAATGACCCAAGAAACTAAGAAAGTAGATATGTAAAACCCTAATGAGTAAGGAGAGTTAGAAAGAGCTTATTTGATTCGACAGTGCCTCTGAACTGTGTCACATAATAAAATGGATGCAAATACTACAAGAATGACCACATAGAGGCTCCAGAAAGTGCATATCTAGAAAAATAGGCTAGACTGGGGTTCCTGGAGAGGTACATGGGTGCATGTGGGTGACCTAGTCTACAATATGGTTTCCTTGGACTGTGAAAAAACTCTATAAACCTCCCCTGAGGTATCGCTAGTTGAATGTCTTCCTTTTCTTCTTGTCTAATAACTTCACTATACTCAGCTATATGTCGTCGGTAATCAGTGATGAAGAGGAGACCTGTAAAAAAAAAGACAAGCATCAAACCCCTAAAAAACTAAAGATGCATATGAAGGGGTCATACTGTCCTCAGCTGCCACAATGGTTGACTTATTAACTCTACAATGCACTACATTTCAAACCCGATGTAGTTCTATGTGTTTGTGTGTGTAATCATGCCCTAGGTTCTCTTGTGCTAGTAACACTTTGTGAAAGTAAAGAGTAATAACTATGTGTATAAATTTAATGAAATGGTGGATGGAATAGTATAAAATTCCCTCCTATGTAATGTGATACAAATGAACTAGCCTTATGCCTTGTGATGGAGCTAGATGGATGTAAAGTGAGCCTTTAATGGATGCAAGCTTAGGTGATGATAGTAGTGCTTAGTGCTTGATCCCTCATTATGGTCTCATAACTTTATATTTATATGGTTATATTATTATAATTTTGTAATTAACCCCGAAAAGGCTGACCAATAAAAAGATAGATAGCTCAAACGAATAGAAAGTACGCAAAAGTGGTGGGAAAATATAAAAAGGATTAGGGTGCCTTGAATGGGACTAAGGCATTCGAGGCACCCCAGTATTGGGTTGGGCACCCTAGTCAAAGTTATAATGATTCCACATGGAAAAAATGATAGGGTGAGTAGATGCGGGAGGTCAGTAGTTATAACAAAAAGCAGAGTAAAATGGCCAAAGGACATGATTTAATTAGTACTTTCTTCGCTCAAAAAATTATGAATATTAGTATGAGAATGGGACTAAATAATGTATAAAGTGTGTAATTTTGTGACTACATCTATGACCCAATATGAACTTGATCCCAACAAATTTTCTTTAACAATCCCTCACAATCACCAAACCACTCAATTGGTTATCCCCATTCCCCCTAATTTACGTCCCGTTAACACTACTATCACTTATTCTATCCCCATCACCTCATCATCCACTACGGTTACTTGTGCCCTTATCTAATAATCTCATGAGTCTCACTTTCTTCCTCCTATATCTGAACAACATAGTTCAACTTTACCACTTAGCTCCACTTCCCCTATCCATACAAATGTGATAACATCATAGCCTCATCCATCTGAATCAATACAAACCAATCAAACTCCTCCTTGAGGTACTTATTACTACATAATTTCCAACCAATTAACTCAAGTATCTCAACCAAATGTTGACCACATCCCAACTCATCCCACAAAAACTCAATCAAATTTTCCCATCTTTCAACTTCCAAGATAGTCTGACTAAAGTTATCACATTCCCATTTCCCAAAAATAACATCTATCTCAACCCATTCAATCCCAACCTTTCAATTACATTCCCCCTTATCAACTAATTACACCAACACCAATACAACCTCAAAAATATCAACCTTATCAACAACCTAATCCATCTACCTTCACAATCCCATCCTTTGCATTCTCAACCCCATCCATCTAATGATCCCTTTCAAGAAATATTGATTAGAATGGATAATCTAGAAGCCATTACCTTGGGATAAAAAACCACATTCTAATATGAAAATTTTTGTAATGAACCAATTAATCCATCTGTCCCCGTGAATCCTTATCCACCTCATTGGTAATTACTGAAATTATCCAAGTTCAACAACAAATAGGATCCCCAACAACACCTTCATGCATTTAAAAGTTCATGTTAACTCATCGCTCATGACCAAGAAATTATGCTTCACACATTTCTCATGTCGTTATCTGGTCCCATGTTGTATTAGTAAAATAACATCCCAAAATATTCATTATTTTCCTTCACTCAACTTGCACGATTAATTCTCAATCAATATTGTGCGTAATATCACTATCACAAACCTATATGCCATTAGACAGTATGATGATGAATCTATCACAAATTTCATCGCATGATGGTATTTCATAATAAACAAACTATCATTTTCTCTTCCACAGATTGAATTAATTAAAATATTGTCATGGTCTTTTATAAATCATATCTCCTCAATTCTTCACATTTAATCATTCCAAACATTTTAAGAGGAATTTACCATAACTCAAAAACTTGAACTCCGTCCCCTTGAGCAATTCCATCTTAAATTTGATCAAACAAACCCAATACTGAGTTCACCAAGTCCTCCTCGTATGGTGATAAATTCAATAATGTCACTAATGCTATCGTGGTTAAATCCTCATCCACATCTACTTCTCACATGAATCCTCTAAAAAGAGCTCCTAGAAAACCTTATAACTATACCCCTCTTAGGAAATCATAAAGTTCAATATTTAACAAGTTAATTGAATTCAATATCATTTGAATTCCTTGCATCTAACCTTATGATGAATCACAACCCAAACCAACATGGTACCATGAGGAACATTAGTTCAAATACCATCAAGTCTATGAACATGACATTGCGAAGTGTCGCAATTTTAAGCACGTCATCCAAAAACTTATAGACTCCTGTGAACTCCAAGTGGATAACCTTAATGCACCACTGAATCAACCCTTAGGATTCTTCAAACAAATTTTTCCTATTCATTCACCCAATAATAAAAACTCTATCTTACACATCACAACCACCTAATGCCCATACAATTAATACTCTAGACCAAAATATGAGACCATCATCTACACCCATCACCTCATCACCCATTGCATCCACATCTATTTGAAATTCCTCCCCTATGATCGCAAATTCTTCCATATCTAAACCTATCTCTACATCCATTATATCTAACTCAACCATGCCTACAACAACCACATCCACATCAATCCTAACTACAACCAATCCTCCCTCCATATCTTCCACATACTCATCTATCAAATTTATTACTTCACTTATACCTACTCCAATACCCACCTTAACATATTCATCACATATTTCTACATCTATAACTTCTTCCACATCAATCCCATATGTAAATATGACTACGACCATATCAACATCCGAACCTACATCTATGTCTACCATATAAACATCCATACTTAATATAACTACAGATGAGACTCTCACCACACCTATAAATCTGATCACATCTACACCAACAAATCATAAACCTATACAACCTACTACCCCTTTAGATATCATTAAATGCATCATGAAAAAACCACTTCAACCTTCAATAACTACGTCACCTAATCTAGAGCCTCTTGTTGAAGTTGTAATAATTCCCACAAAGGTTAAATCCTCGTAACAAAAATCTAAAAATCTTGGAGTGCTCATTCAAAAATCTCTCACAAATCCACATAAAAAGTTGGAGTTCCTTTCTCCCAATACCAATCCTCTTAAAAAATCCAATGTCACATCATCATTATTAAGATCATCACCATATATTTTGGGACTAGGTCCTTCATCTAAAAAAACCATTATCAACAAGTCGATAAAACCTAAACCTTCTTTCAAATCTAACCTTGCTTCCAAATTGTCCATGTCCTTTACTACTAAATTAGGATCTAAATCATCTAAGTCACGAATCAAAACTGAAATCAAAACACAACCATATTCTTAGTCTTCTAATACCATGATGAAATCAAAATATCCATGAACCCACCTCAAAGCAAAACCATCCCTCTTACCTTCATCCTCATTTCTTAAGACCAATTCATTTACAACCTCTTCTTCAACCACCCCATTGGTTTTTACACATAAATATTTCAGTGATTACTTTAAGCATATGAAATCACCCTTCCACCTATAAAAAATTTCAATCCACAGGCCCTAAGACCTTCATGGTTCAACTCTAATCTCATTTATACATACCATTGTGCACGAGGACATGAAAATGAACATTTCAAAGCCCTTGAAACTATTATCCATAATCTCATCGATGAGGATGATATTCTCGTTGAAGGGGATCACCCTCTTCTATCAACCAATCTCCCTTTTCCATCTCAACCTTCATCCACCAAGGTCTCTAGATCTCCTCACTCATCCAAGACCTTTGTTTCCATCCCTCCTACCACAACCTCTCCCAAAGAAGGTCTTCCTCTCTTTATCAATGCTATTTGGATCACAACCCATTCTCACTCCCATAACTTCCAACCATCTAATCAATCAAAATACTTAGTGGTTTTCACTACTCCCTCCAAAGAGTCTACTCTGCATCCTTCTTCATCAAACCCCAAAGTATTTATCTTATCTTCCCCTCGACCTAGAGCTATCAAACAAAGTGTTATGAAACAAATTCATTAGGCCCCATTTAATATGTTTCTTTATGAGCTCATCCAAAGCTCTATGGATCACATGAAAGCTTTCATGGAAGATCTCAAACATATCCCTACTCCTACAATGAGTCTTAACAATTTAATATGTTGCTGGAGAAGTTTCCACTTCAACCTCTATATCCTTATGATGAAACTAAAATCCCTGACATGTCACCTGAAGAGAATTACCTCCCCATTTTCATTAGTGTTTATATCAATGAAAGTTTCATTTTTTATTCTATGATTGACAATGGAGATAGCATAAAAATTATCTCATCTCACACCTTTGATTAGCTCAAGCTCCCTAATTCCATTATCACCCAATAACTCATGGTTCTTCACAGATTCAATGATGTTATTGCCCTCACTTTGGGTAGAGTTATTCTTTCCATCCGTGTTGGTGAAATAATCCTCCATGAGGTACTCTATAGCATAGAAGGGAGTTATAATATAATATTCTCCTTGGATGACCTTAGATTTGTTCGCATACATTGAGTTCCTTCCACCCTCCATCATTGCATCAAATATGAACATGAGGGGAAAATATTAACTCTCCCCGCAAACACTCCTCCATTCAAAGCATGTCACATGAATTATCGACCTAATAATGTGCTCATTCCCACACATGATCCTTCTCAAGAATCCAAGATCTCATCCATATCCATGTCCAAACTTCCCAATGATGACTCTTTAGACAAAGTTATGGATTGACCTCTCATGGGAGTACCGCCTTCTCATGCTTAATTATCTTCCCATGCCTAATAGATTCGGTAGACCTGATAAAACTCCAATGTATCAACCTAATGTCAGGGATATCATTCCTTTTAGTCCATCTCATCTTCATACTAACCTCTCTATGTGGCATTGACACATTGACACTCAACTGCACTCTAAACCATTTCTTAGTAGGTTCAATTTAATTTATGAGAAAACCTTTTCTTACACTTATCTTCACCACTGCGCATGGAAAGGATTTGGAATAGGGCATTATGAACAGGGCATGCATGACATCATCATTGATCAACCTTACAAACTCCATGATAAATTTGGGTTGGGCTATAAGGAACAATTTTCAGACCCTCTTCCACCATCTTTAGCTCTCATAGATATCAACCCTCCATCTTCTCCATCCCACAAGGTTATAAATGTAGATAATGTCATGTCCATCTCTTCTATATTTTGTTAATCCCACTATTACTTTGGGACCATTCAATTATCAGTGTGAAGGTGAAAATAGTCCCTCCCTCTTTAATTTCTAGAAATGATAGAGGAAGATTCCCCTACCATTGACATTATTTAATGTATTGACGACGATTCTATCCATTCTTACATGGGGGAAGAAGATTCCTATCTTCATAATACCTTACCGCCAGACACCTCCACCCTTCTCAATGAATCTGCCATCAACATCAACATCAGGAATCCACAAGAGCCCCACATCCTCAAAGTGGGTCAATCCCTTGATCCTCAGGAGCTTGAATATTTCACCATTTCCTTTCTTGAGATAGCCCAACCTTTGTATGGTTGTACACTGATATTCCTGGTCTCGAACCATCCATAGTATTCCATAAATTCCTTACCATTCCTAACAACAAGTTGGTGAAGAAAAATATTTACCACATGCATCCTTGAGTTTACCTCCTTGTTAAAAAGGTAATGCTATGATTTCTTTAGGAAAATTTCATCATCCTTATCAACTATCCAAAATGGGGTTCCAACATCGTACCCATTACTAAAGCTTCTGATAAGTTCCATATCTGCACCAAATTTTGAGATTTAAACCTCTCTTTTCCTAAAGATGATTTTACTCTTCCCAAAATTGATTAGATCATGGAACTTACCACATGTCATGAGATGCTTTATCTTATGGATGGGTTTTCTAGATATAATCAAATCCTCATCACACAAGAAGACCAACATTGTTAAACCCTGGTCATTGGCGTTTTCATTTATGTCAAGTGGCATTAATGGAAAAATAGTGGGTGGTGAAGTGAGGCTATGTAAGAGGCATGAATGTTGATTGATAGTGTATTTAGGATGGTTTCTGTAGTCACAAAATTATGAACTCTAAAAATTATTTTGTCCTTGTATCATACTATAATTTAGAGGGTTTTTGAGTGAAGAAAGTACTAATTAACCGCCATCTTTTGGACATATTAGTTTATTTGATTTCATCATTAACAATCTCTTACATCCATGTACCCAGTACACTTCTATTATCCCATGCTATTTTAGCATTGACTGGGGCACCCAGACTAGTACTACCACGCCCATGGGTGTCCTGGTGCCACCAGGGGCACCCCAATCCTATTTGAATTTTCCCACCATCTTTTGGGCCCTTTTTTATCTGTTTTATATTCTTATATTTTTGGCGGTTATCCATTTCGGGGCTAATTACAAATCATATCAAGATAACCCTATAAGTATAAAGTTATGAGACCATAATGAGAGACCAAGCACTAGTCACTACTATCATCTACCTAGAATTTCATCCACTTAGAGATCATTTCCATCCATTAGATCCATCACAAGGACAAGGATGGTTCATCTGCATCACACAAGGATAAGGGGAGGGATTCTATTCTATTCCATGCACACATACTATTACATTTTTACATTTAGTTATTTCTCACTATAAAAAGTATGACTAAAAAAAGAGCACCTAGGGCACATGATGCAAAAATACACCAAAAATACATTCGGGTCCCAAATGTAGTGCAATGCTCAGTTAGTAAGCCCACTATTTTGGTAGCTGAGGTCAGTCTGACCCATTCATTTATATTCTTCTTTTTTTAGGGTTTTGATACTTCTTTTGGTCTTTTACACGTCTTTTCATCATCTTGGATTATCAACAATATTTAGCATAATACAAAGAATATGATGTGATAGATAATGAGGGTTTAAGACAACTTGCCATACCTGTGAAATTTAGTTCCAGATCTTTTACATAGACCAGGGAACCCACTTGGTAGACTAGAGAACCCGTAGGCACCATAGTCACTCTCCAAGTTCTCCAGTCTAGTTATATACTCTAAATGCATCCTTTTTTGAGGCTTCCGAATAGTAGTTTGTTCCTACATTTTGCTCCTTCAGTCACCTCTCTAACAAAACCAAGTGAGTTCCTCTAATCAGCTTATTTCATTCTAAATCTCTCTTATACATTAGGGTTAGAAATTCCTTTTACATAGTTGTTTGGGTCATTTACATACTTATTTACTACTTTTATTTACTAGATTTACATGTTGTTCTAGATTAGATTAATTACACTTCATTCCCATTTTAGTTAATAATTGTGGTAAACTGATGTCTTTCACACTTAAGATCCTCATTTTTCCTATATCACGGGTCAAGTTTCTTTATCTAATTTAATTAGGAGATATCCCATTTGCTAGATTATTTTGCAAAAATACCTAGACACCAAGTATTATGATGAAAATACACCACCATAGAAACTAAGTACTATGCTTGCTTGTCTATTTACCAACCCTAGTAATCCTTTATCTAATTAACCCCTATTAGATTCAATTGAAGATCTATATGCTTTATTTCAAGACAAATTTATGGCCATGGAATCCATGATCTCATCTCTCAAATATGAAATCCAACAGTTATGCGATGCTTCTCAGACTCATGTTTTTTCTCACGCTACATCTCATCTTAAATCTATGTCTACTACATGTCATATAGTTGAACCTCAACTCATGAATTTTCCCGAGCCTATCATATTTGAGGGTATTCTAAGCAACATGGAATTCTTACTACACTCTTTAGTCATCAATTTATCACTTTTCCACCTACTCATTACTATCCTCCTTATCAGCTAACAAATTTTTAGGGTTTTCCATATTACATTTATCATCAAATAAATAGACATAATGACAATGATTGTTATGTCCTATAATGTAGAGTCAAACAACTTGAGTGTCAAGAGTTTATCTCATTCAATTCCCAACATCATGTTAAATATCAATGGGCTCCTAAGTATGCTTTTTCTACATGTAATGAGAATTAACATACCATTTCTCATGCACATTCTTTAGTTAGCCAAGAGTCTCCTAAGAAACCACCTATGAAATCACTAAGTCAACATAAGAAAAAACCTCTCTAAATTAGTTCACCACCTTCTCTTACTTCATCCTCTACAACATTACCAAATCAAAGTAAGCCATCACTTCTCACATTTTTCTCTAAATCAAGTTTTCTTACTAAGTCATTAGTTGTATTACCAAGTCAAGATAAGAAAAATAATTTCAATGATAATCTCACTACTTCTCCATTAAAAGTATCCACCACATCAACAAGTCATATGCAATAATCACCACCTACAGTTAAAATCATAGTTCCAACATCTACTATAGATCCTACATATGTTGATGATTGGGACCCAAATGAATCTTACTATGACGATGAACCATTGGATGATCACACTCCTCTATCTCCATCATGTCCCATCACTTTTGTTAAGGAAACTACCCCTTACATTGATCCACTTAGATTATTTTGACTAGAATTCCATCGATTACATACTTGGGGGGCATAACATCCAAAAAATCCCCCCCTCATATTAGCATCAACACATATCCCATACTTATATAGTTATACATATGTATCTTAGCATAGACGTACTCATCACACATTTTAGCATCGTCATTTCCTAATGACACACTCTTTTGCTTCGTTTCACACTGGACTATTGAGGGCTTACTACACATGAACCCTATACACTACAATATAGAAATTAAAAATTACATTTTATCATACATCACACATCATACACCATACATTCTACATTTAGTCTACAACGTTTTGACATTTGCGCATTTACACATCATATATCATACTAGTCTAGCGTTGCATCCTAATCCTAATACATACTATACCATACACATTTTGATCATGAAACATCTTCTATATCATAATAGTTTACATCATACATATAGGATCACATGCCACTCATCCTACATACTACATTACTAGTCTATTTACACAAATTACATGCCACTCTAAACATTACACTTTACACATTCTACACATCTTGCATTGCATTCCACACATCACGTCTTTACACATTCTACTCACCATATGGTCATCTATCATCACACATATTGCATATTAGTATATGTGTTGTAATCACTACCCGATGACACACTTTACTTCCTTGGTACATACTCAGTTGCCAAGGGTTTAAAAATCAAATGGAACTTACATTCATCATGTATTTTTCATTTGATATTTCATCATGTGAAATTTATAGGATAGTGACACATGCTATAGGATAAATTATCACTTACTTATCATCTAGTAGTGGTATAAAATTTAGGCTACATCACCACTCCCTACTATTTCATCTTGTAGTGGTATATTCTTTAGGCTACATCACCACTCCCTTGTAGTGATATACGCTTTAGGGATAAATAATCACACACGCTTACATTCATTTTTTCTTAATATACACTTAGGCTATAAGGTTCACACACATATCTTCTATATGTTGCATCTCATTATCACTATGCATATAAACATTCATCACAATGCACTAGACACAACAAACAATATTTGACCATTTACCAATGTCACACTCTTGTTTACGGTTCATTATTGACTACTAAGGGGGTAAACTAAATGAACCTCATTGTATACATTTCCATACACTCTGGGGCATGTGGCTCCTACCATCCATCTTGCATTCTATTCCATCCATCCACAACATACTACATACTATGGTTTCTTTTAGTCAAGTTCACTTTTTATTATTCATGGTTGCTTTATTACACATGCTAGTTTGATTACTTGTATGTTATTTATATATATCATCCACATATGCGCATTCACATCTTTTTCTTGTTGTGATAAAAAATACAAGTCTCTTACATGCATCGCAGATGCTCGCATTATACCCTTCCTACAATGGTCACTAGGGGAATCCACAT
This sequence comes from Taxus chinensis, assembly GCA_019776745.2. NCBI lineage: Eukaryota > Viridiplantae > Streptophyta > Pinopsida > Cupressales > Taxaceae > Taxus > Taxus chinensis. Next base: position 673,685,939 of record CM034146.1, read on the forward strand.
TTGTGTCTCATAGGTGATATTGTTTAACTTTGTACCTACAACTTAAATTAATTTCTTATACAATATTTTTACATACTAGTTATCTTTCTACCATGCTAATAGGTGCTTAATGTGCAACATTTATTATATAGGGATATTTTCTTCTATACTTATTTATTACATTATCTGCTATTTTTGGTCTTTATATGAGGGCCTTTCCCTATGTTTGGTGTACACACTTGTTAGTTGTTTATGGCCATGATGGCCTAGCATGTCTTGCGACATCATGAGTGATGTACCATGTGTGCAAACCAATTTTTGTGGATTACATTATATTCTTATGTGCTTACATTACTACATTGTTTGGCAGTTCATACATGTTTTCTATATGCATGTTTGTTTGTAATAACACTTATTTTTGGATAGCCACTTGTTTATGCATGCCTTGGTTTCTACCAAGAAATTTTGAGGATACAGTTCATGTGGTTGGTTCTCTTTTGGGGCCACATTATCCTATCAAAAACTTTGCATGCACCCAAAAATATGGGGTATCATTTGGGGTTTTATATATTAACATAACGTATTAACATCAGTTCAGTTCAGTATACTTTCCGTCCTTGGCATTATGGATTACATACAGAAAGCAGGTTCAGTACCATTTATGAAACCCATACACAATGGATTTTATAGAACATGGTGTTATGGGAAGGATTTATAGGCTCAGAGATTACAGTGGGTGTGACTCCCTACACTACTTTAGACAGTGGTGTGGGATTACCCAAAAAACCATGACATACAAATATCTATTCACATACATTCAAGGAAGCAGTTAAATGTTGGAGAATACATCAGAATTACTCCCTATAATTCTTCGTCCTATGGTGTCAGATCAACCAAAAAACCCCAATAGTAAAGGATATTCTTCTACTCTCTTTCTTGATGTGGACTAGGTACACATGTTCCATTTACACTCTTTCATTTGCATATTCTACATTCACATGATTTTTAAATTCATATACATGTGTCTTCTACATTACATTTTTACACATATATATATACATCTACTTGATCATTTTCTCCTTACAGGTCTGAACGTATGAGAAAATAAGCAGACAAATGGGGTAACAAAAACAACACCATAAAAAACAACCCCTAGTGACAACACACACCATACTAACCATGAAGGTGCACCACATAAACCAACAACTACACACATGTTTTCACCCCCGGTTCATTCTCAACACTCTTTTTTGCCTATTTTCATCTTTAGTTTCCACACTCACTCATTTTTTTGTCATACCATGCTTTGTCTAGTCCTTTGGCATGTTTTCTACTGTAATCTTCATGGACATCAAGTATACATACCTATCTACTTTATGTTACTGATATTTATGCTCCCTAACATAAATTTGGGGAAAAATTTAATCACAAAATCATGTACTTTAGACATTATTTAGTCCCAGTCTCATACTACTATTTAGAGGGTTTTTGAGTGAAGAATGTACTAATTAAACCCTGTCTTTTGGCCATTTTGTTTTATTTTATTTTGTCATTACCAACCTCTTACGTCCACATGCCCAATCAGCTTCTGTCATCCCATGATATTTTATCCTTGACTGGGGTTCTGAGACTAGTACTGGGATGCCCATGGGTGGCCTGGTCCCACCAAGGGCACCTCGAGCCTTTTTAAAATTTCCCACCATATTTTGGGCCCTTTTTAGCCATTTTAGCTTCTTGTATTTTTGGTGGTTGGCCATTTCAAGGTTAATTAAAAAATTAGATCAAGAGAACCCTATAAATAATAAGTTATGAGACCATAATAAGGGACCAATAACTAGTCACTGCAATCATCCACCTAGAGTTACATCTGTTTGGAGATCATTTACATGCATTAGCTCCATAACAAGGACAAGGCTAGTTCATTTACATCACACAAACATAGGGGGAGGGGTTCTACTTTATTCCATGCACAGATACTATTACATTTTATGCATTTAGTAATTCCCGCTACTTCACAAAGTGCAAATGGTATAAAGCACCTATGGTACATGATACAAAACACACCAGAAATACATTTGAGCCCGAAATGTAGTGTAATTCTCAATTAGTAAGCCTATTGTCATGGAAACTAAGGTCAGTCTAACCCGTTTATTTACATTCTTCTTTTTTATATGGTTTTGATACTTCTTTTGGCCTTTTGTAGGTCTTTTCATCATCTTGGATTATCAACAACATTTGGCATAGTGTAGAGAACTTGATGTGATAGAAAACAAGGGTTTCAAACCACGTTCTAGACCTATGAAATTTATTTTAGATCTTTTTCACAGATTAGGGAACCCATTTGGTAGACCAGAGCACTTGTAGGTGCCCCAATCCCTCTCCAGGTGCTCCACTCTAGTTAGATACACTAGATCCATCCTTTTTGGTGTTAATGTACATTCATTCCTACTTTCTTCTCCTTCAGTCACCTCTACGACACAACCCATCGAGTACCTCTAATGAATTGAGTTCATTCTAACTCTCTCTTACAAATTAGGGTTATAATTTACTTTTTTATAGTTTATTGGTTCATTTACATACTTCATTAATGCATTTATTTATTTCACTTACAAGTCATTCTAGATAAGATTAACTACACACCATTCCCATTTTAGTTAACCAGTTTTAGTGTGTTGCAGGCTTAGTTAGTGAGGTAGGAGTTTACTGCATATATGGAAATTGGTAGGTATTATTATATTAGAGGTTATACGGGTTAGATATGATGATGTATGCATGGGAAAGAGGTCTTACAGTGGGTTTCAGGTCATTTGGTGGAAGCCTCAATTGAAACTAGCTCATTTAGGGCTAGTTCTAGAGCCTAACAAGATGTGAAAGGTTAGTAAAAGTCATATAATATGAGAATGGGAGGATCCTAATAATTTTTCATATGGAATTTTTGAGAAATATAAAGGATTTTTTAATCTTTGAGAAGAAGATTTCAAAAATTCACCAAAGTTGGCCCCGAGGATTCGCAGTATAGGTTATTATAAATGAGATATTTATGAGCCATAAAATCACATATATATAAAATAAACACATGGACCATGTAGAGGGATGAGTTTTGGTATTCCATATCAAATTTCATCAAGTTATGAAGAGGTATGTGGAAGTTGTGTAATATTTTCAAAAACTGGTTCTTTAAGAAGTGTAAAATGAGCTTCTTGTCTTCCTAACACCCAAGAAAAAATATGAATAATTATTTAGATAATTCATTGAATAAATTTTTGTAGATAAATATCAACTTAAGATAGTGCAAAATTTTTGAGGAAAATTGGTTAAGATTCGGAGAAGTTATGAGCATTCTTCTAATAGGTTTTCTCTTTCCTTTGGTCTACTTCTTGAAGTGTTTGAGTTGAAATGGGTTATTTTGATTTCTTTTCAAAATGGTGCATTTGCTAAGATCTCATTGAGGTATTATACATGCCATAGTGATGAAAATAATACACTCTAAGCATAGTTATTCTATCCAATCCATCTTAGTATTTTAAGGGAGTCTCATTCATTCATGTGAACTAAAGGTACAATCATAGTACAATACTCATAGTTGTATTTTGTAATGAAAAGTGTATCTATCTCTCTTCTAGAGGTCAGTGGTGAGTTGATAGAGTTCTTGGTAAGTTATTTTAGTTATTTTTAAAGTAAAATCCTCTTATTCCACCTTTTTCTATGTTTTCTTGCTGAGAAAACAAGGTACAAGGGTATATTTGAAGATCCTTATTCTTGATGTTATCCAATTTTGCACACTTGAAAATAATGAACAGAGGGGATACATCAGAACCTCGGAATAGAAAAAATTCTTTATGAAGTACTCTAAGATATTATAGGTGAATTTTGAGCTTAGGGAGTGTTTATGAAATTCCGGGTAGTTTTGTAGGAATCTTGAGTCATTATTCCCTTCTTGGGGCTTCAACGGTTCTAAGTTGCTTAAGTAAAACAAATGTCACTTGCGGGCCCATCTTCAGCCAACAAGGGAAAAAGTGGTCAAAATTGACTAATCACATTAAAAATATTCTTTTTTCATTTCATAATCCTCACAACTCAAATAAGTAGTAGAAATCCAAAGGTTTTGAAGTTAGGTGTGAAAATGCCCAAAAAGGCTTCGAGCTCAAATGGCTTGCGGAGCAACTCAGAGAGCTAAGGGACAAATTGTAATTCATCGAGATACATGGGGGCTCAGTTTGAGGTCAGTGGTTATATGTGTCAAATGATTTATTTTATGGCTCAGTGATCTGGGTACATGGGTGATGTGTTAGAACTAAGGTAAAGGCTATAATCACTAGTAATTCGAATGTTTAAGTTGTGAGCTCAAGGGTACATTCGAACACAGACAACTCATTGATTCTTAGAGTTAAACATTGATATATTTATGCATTTATAGGGTCATTTTGGCAATGAAAAAAGACAAAAAATCAAATGGTAGGATCTGACCATGGGAGCATTTCACGAGTTCAGCACGAGGATGAATGAATCAATGTAGGAGACAAAATATGTGGTGTTGTGTTTGGAGGGAGATAGTCATTTGGATTCGAAATGACATGTTAAACATGTTTCAATCAACATAGTGAGGTGGAGAGGCTGAATTTCTGGAATCACCAGGTGTTGTGGTTCACGAATTTCTCACAAGGAGAATGCAAAGTTAAGGCGAGCTGACTAGGTAAATAAGCTAAGGTGAAAATGAGCAAACACTTAAATGAAGGGGATATCTCATGATAGTTCAATACCCCCCTAAAACACGGAGTTTGAAGATGTTTTGTCAGTGGCTTGGATGCTCAGGCTAGGAGCTCAGCTTGTTGTTGGCTCTAGGAGGCATGGAGATTTAAAAATGTGATACTAGGCATGGTCTGATTGGGAGTATAATGGCTCGGTCGACATAGAAGGAAATGAAGCTCATAGCAAAAGGGAGATTCAACACGTCATCTCAAGAAATGTATAGCCCATTCACTTAGAGCTAAATTTTTTTATGCCACATAAGAAGAATAACCAAAATCATGAAAGATGCGTTGGCTCATGATAACAAGGCATGTATAACAAAGGTGGATGTAAAGAAACAAAGCATAAAGATATGTATAAGGGATTTGTGTGGAAATGACCAAATATCTTGATAGGGACACTTTCAACTAGATTGAGTTTGAAAGGAGGAAATACAAAATTGATCTCTTTGAGCTAGATGTAGCATATGAATGGTTTGGCCGAGCCTCAAGATGGGAACTGACTTTAACACCGAGTAACTCATCTCAATTGGTTTGGCCTAGAGAGTAAGTAACAAGCTCAGTTAGATGTCTATGCTAAAGGAAGATGTCTCAATTTGATGGATCATGGAATGGTTATAGCATTGGGAGAAAACTTATAAACAGTTTCCATATTACCTCAGTTGTGTGGCGTCGATGGAGAAACAAGTGTAAAATGGTATGCATTAGCCCATTACAAGCCAAGAAAATTTTCACATAGATGACATCGAAACATTCAAAGTACAAGGTTGGCTCACAAGGAGAAAAATTGCTTTGGTGAGCTAGGCAATAAGCCTAGTTAGTGAGTTATCTTTAAGGGTTCTTGATCAATGAGTATCTCGACATGGATTGTCGAGGCAATGTAATTAGGAGTTTTACATCGAAGATGTAGTGAGCCACATCAACTAGAATCAAACCAAGAATGTGTTAAGAAAAATGATCAACTCGCAGGTGTAGATGATGACTTGGTGCATCATATAGACACAAGGAGCTATCAAGGTAGAGAGCCCAACAATATGGCCATGAAAAGACTAAATTAGGTGGAGTAAAGCCATGTCAATGGAGAAAGGTGGAAGTTAATCCAATCGGAAATATTGAACTTGATGAGCAGAGTGATCAATATGATTTGGCTCGAATGAAATTCATTTCATCAAGAGCTAGAAGCTTAACTCAAGACTTAGCCATTGATGCAAGCTAACTAGAAAGAGGATGGTCAAACTCATATTTAGCCTTACAATGAGCTTGAGCTTGCATGAAAATCGAGTCACGAAACTTTATGGGAGAAGTATAAAGGGAATCCATGATGCAGGGAGTTCGATGGAAAGCCAAAGTGCATTCCATGCTTGTGGAGTTTTGAGAGCTCGCGACTAATGGGAGAGTCAAGGCCATTAAGCCAAGGAAGTAAAATAATTAGGTGGGATCATGGGGTCTTCAGGTCTCGAGACTTGAATTTCTAAGAATGTGGGTAATTAAGGCAAGTGATCCAGGGTAACTTAGGCTCCTTATCCCGAGAGAGCTCAGACCCGCAAAAGAGGATGTGTTAAATGGCAACAACTGTAGTGAGTTCAGAATTATTGGTCCAATATTCAAGGAGATCATTTGGGCATAAGTAAAATACCGTTCAATGTGAAATACACTGAATGGCCCAAGTTATTATCTAAGATTCTCATTTTATTGAAGTCTAATAATGTTGCATCAAAATGAGATAATTCTTCTGAGGATTTAAATACAGGTTAAGAGCTGGGGTATTCAGGCTTAGCCAAGTCGTTCGGGATGTTGAAACTGGTGTGACAAGCAGTGGTCGACGTGGTAATAAAGAAAAGGCTGACCAATTTAGAGCAAGGTGAGAAATTATCAAGGATCCATTAAGGCTAGTTAAAACCACCATGTGAATAGTTTGATAAAATTAAGGTCGGCAGAATACGTGTCAAACACTACCCAGGTGCATCAAGGGAGTGTGAGTGTAAAGGGACCCGAGTTGAGTTACTTTGTATGTCCAACATCAACAAGCTTAGGTTTGGGGAAAACTTATTCAATGCAATACATAGTGGATGTGAGCCATTTGGAGCCCGATGATATATGTGAAAATCCTAGTAAGCAAAAGTAGTCGGCACATAATGCGTAGAGAAGGTTGCGGACCACGGCGCAAAGGAGCTCACCAAATAATGTAGCTTGCCAGCCAGCTCTGTGAGCTAGCTGGTGAGTCATTTTTCCAAACCAATCCAAAACCCTCATTTTAAGCAATACCAAAGGAACAAATTTTATCTTCATTAAAATATTTTATTTAAAATAATATTTTTTATTAAAATATTTTATTAAAAATATTCTTTTTAATTAATGGAGGATAAGTTCATTTTTGAATTTTTTGAGCATGATGGGTAGGTGCAATTAATGATATAATCAATCATGGAGACTAGGTGCCCATAATTTAGGAGCTTCTCCTCTCTTCTCTCAGAGGTATCTTTTCTATAAATGTAGAAGAGGAATTCAGTTTAGACCATTGGATATTTTTTTTATATTCCTCTCTCCCTTCTGGAAGCTAATCTATTGTGGATTCTGGGGACTTTCAAGCCTCTTTTCCAATATTTTAATGGTAAAATTTTCCTCTTCCTCATGTAATGATGCATTTTTCACGTGATTGAAGTAATAAAATTGTGTTTTGTGACTAATTATTTCTCCTTTCATCATTCTAGCTACTTTGTTGTGCCTTTCTCGTGTATGTAGGTATATTGTGCAACTTTAAGTTTCCATTATAGGTTTTGGGTGTTTTGTGCTTATCTGAGAGTGAATCTTTATATGTGGTTGATTTTTGGTGCTTGTTCATCCTTCTCATTTTCATCTTCCTCAACTAGAAAACCAAAAAACTTATCTAGCAACACCCTTTCCTGGTGCATCACCACTTCTAGTATAGGTTTTAGTTCTTGCAAATATATCTCCCTAAATCCCATGAAAATGTTAGTATAGGTTTAGTTAGTTATTTTATTACATTAGAAGTAGTGTTGTATTTAGTTTAGGAAGAGGAAACCAAACTTCTCTAGAGGTTCACCTCAAGCCCAAGTCCCATATCTAGAGAGGCGATCCCATGTTACCCAATCACACCAATTTCCCTGTCCATCACCTGGCAATTCAGAGTGTGTAGTGATTTGGTGATTTTTTTTTTGCACATCCGGTGGGACAACGATTGGTACTTATCTTCATACTAGCATGAATCAAAGTACCTGATGAATATATATATCTATGTTTCGAATCTTGGTGTGTTAACATATGCAAAGAGTTCAGAAACGAGCTTCTGCAAGACGAAAAGGAAATTATCAACATATCGAGTTATCCTTGTCTCCTCCAAGGAGAAGGAGAAGAGGCATTTCAACATCACCAATTATAACATCACCTCATAGAGGTCACTTAATGCCTCCTTACAGAAGGTTTTCTTTACCCAGGAACAGTCAACCTCTCAATTATATGATAGCCCTTGTAAGGAACCAAGTTTTTCCTAGTTTCAATGAAAACCATCCTCTCCGGTTGGCTCAACGTGATCCTATAACTGGTGTGGAACTCAAAATTTTTACTGTTTACAAAGAGGAAACTCATATTACTCTGGTGGAACAAATTCTTGATGTAGCCAACATTTAGACATTACATAATATTACATAAGACAACATTGCGATCAGAATCCTTGCCACTTCCTTCAAGGGAAAATAACTTCAGTGGTTTCGTGGGTTAGAAGCTGACACTATAAACACTTGAGATGAGTTGGGATAAAATATCTACAAATAGTTTAAAGATAAGAGTGATCACCTTTCACTCATAGAAAAACTCACTACCACAAAAAGAGCCCTTTAGGAATACATTAGTGATTTCAACTTCCAATTCCAAAAGACTTGGAATAGAATTCCAGCATTCATAAAGCCTTCTCCCAATAATGCAATCTTGTACTATTTACGAGCCTTGAATAGTGATGTGGTAGTTATGATCCAGTTCATGGGAGGGAATACACTACTTGATGCCTATGAAGTTGCAATAAGATTTGAGAATTATTTGATCCAAGAAGGGAAGATTGCAGACCTCCCATGCCTTTGTTTGCTAAACTTTCAAGTAACTAGCCAACCATTTCCCTTGTTCCATCAACTTCTAGCCAACTAGTTGTGACTTCACCAACCCCTTCAAATGATCTAGTTGAAGTAAATTCATTTCTGCAATCCTTTGGGAATGAAATCATTACACTCAAGAGGAAACAATCTCAATATAATTATCCTTACCAATCCCAGAATCAATAGTACTAGGGTAACCACCCACCTTTTCAAGGAAATAATCAATCACAAAATCAAGTTGCAAATCAAGTTTTGAGTGTCAAGCCTTTGAACTTTAGGAATCCTCTTACTGATAGCTCTTCTAGAGCCCTTGTACCCATGAAAAATAATATAGTTCACGACTATGAATGGTGGTATCCTTGTTCACAACCCCAAAATCAAAATATTTTCCCCAATGGAGTTCTTATCCAGGTCCTCATGGTTCAAAGTGTATCTTCTCCACCAGATACAATAGAAATTTCATCTACACAGGAGGTGGCAGATCAACCATAGGCACCCGAGGAAACCACTTTGCTAAATTGGAAAGTAAAATATTTTTTCGGGTTCAATACGAACTCTTTATTAGTGGCAGAAAATACTCACTCCAAAAAGAGGGAAATGGAATCTCAACCTTCCAAAGATGATCAAGCATCCACTTGACAACCTCGGCCACAAGCAATGGTTGATAAAAATGTGGGAAAGAAACTTACAGAAATGTAGCCCACTAAGGTCATGAGAAAAGAATATTTTTCAGGCATCAGAGTACCCAACAAGAACTTTCAATAAGAGGATTCTAACACCTAAAGAAATTTAAAAAAATTAGAAGAAATCCCTTTCAGTATTGTAGAACAGATGAATAAGACCAACTTGAATATTACCAAGTGGGATACACTCTCAATTCCTTCTCAAAGAAACCTTTTGTAAGAGGCTCTAAAAAGTTTTGGTACAACTAACAGATCATCAGGTCGTGGGGTATAAACTACTACAAGTTTGTGTCAACTGGAAGGGAAAAGTATTCCTAAGGTGAACAAACCATCACCATTATATATTTCCCTGATCATTGGTGATCATTTGGTAAATAATTGCATGATCGATTCTGGAGTAGCTCAGTCATGCCCAAGTAAATTACAAACGTACTACAAATCCAATATACACCACTTTCTAGAGGAGTTTTTTAGTTGAATGGTACAGTAGTTCAGACCATTGGAATCATCAAAGGACTCCATCTTACTATACATGCATGTCCTAGTTTGTCATTCACATAAGACATATCAATCATCGATATTCCTCCTCTCTTCGCCATTTACCTATCACAAGATTTCACTACCAAGATGAGTGGTTACTAGCCACCCAATTGATCACATATGATACTTAGGAATCGATATGGAACTAAAGTGACTACAAGGGTGGAACCAATTTTTCATAATCATGTAGAGCCGTATACCTCTAGTCCTATAAATGGGAATTACACCATCCATGATCCAAAGGAATAATTTTTTGATCACGAACCAACCACTCTTATGGAAGAAGTTCTTGATATTATGCTGGATGAGGTAAGTGTATCTCATTAGTATGATCCCTATATCATTAGTATGATCCCTATGCTAAGGCATTAGCAGAAGAAGAAGCTAGTTTGTTGTTTTTAGAAGAAACAATGTTGGGTACATATTATATCCATGAAGAAGGTGCAATCATACCACAACTTGTTAAAACCCAAAACAACTCTGAAGGACTTTGGAAACTATTTTTTGATGGTTCAAGAAGTAATAATGGAGAAGGTGTTGGTTTCATGTTCATTTATCCTGAAGGAGATAGGTACTTCTCATCTTTTTGACTGCAATTCAGCTGCACCAACAATGTTGCTGAATATGAATCTCTTGTACGAAGAATTCAAATCGTCCAAAAGAAGGGAATAAAAAGTTTGACTATTTTTAGTGACACCGAATTGGTTCTACATTAAGTAAGAGTGCATAGTGCATCTAAAAATTATTTTCTAAGATCTTACAAGAACCAAGTCTAGGATTTGATTGAATATTTTAAATCTTTCGATATCTACGTGATTCCTAGAAATCAAAATCAAGATGTTGATAGGCTATCAACAGTTGGCTTGCAATATGACGTACCTATTGATATCATCAATGAAGAGTGGAAGCCTGTTAAAATGGTCATTTTTCCTACAGTTCCTGATAATGTGGGTAGTTAGCAAGTTTTTGATAGCGACAAACAAATTATTCTTTTTCTGCAAGAAGAAGTGGAGTTTGCTGCTAAAAACAGAGATAAGATGCAAGAATCATATGGTGACTATATTATATAATTGAAAAGTAACAAGTAACCCAAAGGCTATGTTACTCTTGAGTCCATTTTTAATTTAGATGATCAGGATAGAAGACAAAGTTCTAACATGGTAATCAAAGAGGATGATTTTGAAGAAGTCAAGGTAGCAAATGAAAAGTTTCGAAAGATTGACAAAGTGTGTACCCCAGAAGAGAAAAAATATTTCTTCAAGATTTTTCAAGAGTATAATGACATTTTTGTGTGGGTCAACCTAGGTTTGTCATATCATACCATAAAAATTTATCCTAATGCCAATCCAGTCCGTAAAAAATAGAGGCTGGTTAATCCCAAAATTGAGCCACTAATGAGAAAGGAGATGAAAAATATTATTGAGGCTTCATCATTTTTCCAATCAAGCATTCATCTTGGGAAGCTAACTTAGTTCATGTGAGAAAGAAGAATGGATGAATTTGGTTATGTGTAGACTTCAGGGATTTGAACCGTGCCTTATTGAAAGACCATTATCCTCTTCCGTCAATGGAGAAAATCCCTCAAATGTTGGTAGGAGATAAAAGGTTTTCTTTGCTCGATGCATATTCATGTTACAATTAGATTCTTATCAAATAATTTGATGAATTCAAAATGGCTTTCACTACCAAGTGGGGTACGTATGCCTACAAAAAAATGCCATTTGGATTATCTAATGTCAAAGCTACTTTCCAACAAGCTATGGACATGGATTTTAAGGGATTGATAAATGACATCATCTTGGTGTATCTTGATGATATAACCATGTACTCTAAGCATGCAGAGGATCACATTGTACATCTAAGAAAGGTTTTTAAGAGGTTCAAGGAGTTTTGGGTTTCACTCAACCTGAAGAAATGTATTTTTGTTGTGCATGAGGGAAATTTTTTGGGGCATATTGTTTCAGTGAAAGGAATTTCAATTATGTCCCTATCTCTCCCAAGTCATGAAAATGGTCTTCAGAGTTTATTGGGAACCATAAATTTTATGTAGAAGTTCATCCCTCAGTGTGCGGCCTTGGATAAACTGTTGCCAACCATGTTGAAGAAAAATATGTCATTCTCATGGATGAAGGAAGGGAAGGAGAGATTTTATGCCATCAAGATGACCATTTGTAAAGCACCTACGTTGGTGATTCCAAGTTTTGATAAATATTTAATTAGTTATGCTTTTTCAGGTCTGGAGAACATTTCGGGGATCCTCACTTATTAGAATGCTGATCTAATGGAACAACCAATTGATTTCTTCAGCTAATCCCTAAAATATCATAAGCTCAAATATTAATTTTTTGATAATCAAGTTTTTTCTACTATTCAAGCTTTGAAAATATTCAGGCACATGTTGTCCAACAACAAAATTCATTTGATGGTGTCTCATCCAAGTGCTAAGAAATTTTTTCTGAAAAAATATCTGAATGAGAAATGTGCTAGATCGATTACAAAGGTGATGAAGTATGATGTGAAAATAAAATTGACTAAGTTAGTCAGAGGTAAAGGTTTGTGTCAACAAATTACTATAGATTTGGAATACAAAATTTATGAGGAAACGACACTTGTAAATAGTGATGAAAGAGATGATCTGATTGACTAGTTATCAAAGATGAAGGTTTTTCTTCTCTCAAGAACATACCCAGTTGACATGGATAGGACTTAAAGATGAACCTTTTGTCTTCAGTCTATTCCTTGTGTTTTGGTGGTTAATTTTCTCTTTTGGAGGGAATTAAATGGTATTCTTCTTCGGTGCATAGGTCCAGAACAAGTAATTAAGATACTGGAAGATTTTCATAATGGTCTATCGGGAGGGCATTACTCTGCATAAAAATTTGCTACAAAAATCATGAGGGATGAATATTATTGGATGGATTTATTCAAGGATTCCCATATCTGGGTAAAAAATTTCAAGGAATCTACCTTTTTCACGGGAAAGAAGAAGTTCGCAGCTCTTCCCCTCAGGGCCTCAAGCCGATTCAAGTTGATCAACCCTTTGTTCAATGGGGATTGGATTTAATTAGATTGAATAATACTCCATCTAGTGATGGACATAAATGGTTCCTTACTGCAATGGAATACTTTACTTGATGGACAAAGGTGATAACATTGAAGGAGGGAAATGAGAAAGTTGTTCTTGATTTCCTTGAAAGTATAATGACAAGATTAAGTGTTCTATTTATAATAATTTCAGATAACACAATGAATTTTATTGGTCTGAAGCTGATTGAATGAGATGTTAAGAATGGGGTTTACCTAAAAACTTAATCCAATTAATATCTATAAGGAAATGGATTGGCTAAGTCCAACAACAAGAACCTCACAAGGATTATCAAATGCAATATGGAAACCAACAGGAGGACTTGACATAGATAGCTTAAGAATGCTTTATGGGTAGATTAGATCACACTTGAAAGGGCCATTAGAAATTCTCCTTTCATGATTATATATGGAAGAGAAGAAAAAATTCCACTATCCTTGGAATTACCTTCTTTGGAGTTAGCTCACCAACTTGAGGTTATGGAGAGTGATCCTATGACAGAAAGGTTCAATGAACTCATGGAGTTAGAAGAAGTATGGAACAAGGCTTTGAAGACTTTGGAGAAAAATCAGGCTCAGGCTTAAGAAATATTTTAACAAGAAGACATCCGATAAGAACTTTCAACAGGGATATTTAGTTCTCAGATGGGATGAAGATAGAACTAAACCGGGAAAGCATGCCAAGTTTGGCATTCTCTGGAGTGGGCCATACATTGTCATAAGTTGCAATGAGGTGAATTCATTTTTTTAATCTAGGATCAATGGAGAGTAACTACCCATTCATGTGAATGGGATACATCTCAAAGCTTTCTTTTGAGATATTTTCACTCCTTGTATAGTTTATCTAGGTGTTTTCCTCCAAGTGCTTTACACATTTTTTATGTGTCGTTTTTGTGGTTTTTTTTCCTCATCATTATGTGTGTTGTGTTTTATTGTTTCCTTGCACAATGTGTCGAAAGTGGAAGTTTTTTAGGAAGGAAAAGTATCAAGTTTCAATAAAAAAATTCATGATATCCTAAACTTAGTAAATTCTTCATTCAAAATTTCATAGTGTACCATAAATTCCAATCATTCATCAGATTCAGTATACTTATAACTTAGCATCATCGGAAGGTCCAAGATCAACAATACCCAAGGATACTTTAGGATCCATCATGAAGAACATATTAGTTTCAGGATGCAAATATTAAATCCATGTTCAATGGATTACTGAAGGCTACTAGACTGGTGCTTAGTAGGAAATCAACCCCAAGAGGTCTCCAAAAATGTTATCCAAATTTTCACACTTGATAAAATTCAACAACGGGGATAGACCAGACCCTGGGACCTAAAAATATTATTTATGAAGCCCTATGGGATATTACAGGTGAATTTTAATCTTAGGGAGTGTTTATGACATTCTAGGTAGTTTCGGAGGCATCTTGGGTCATTCTTCCCTTCTTGGGGCTTCAAAGCTTCTAAGTTGTTGAAGTCCAAAAATAATGACACTTGTGTGCCCATCTTCAGCCAACTAGGGAAAAAGTGGTCAAAATTGAATAATCACATTTAAGTGATTCTTTTTCATTTCATAATCCTCACAATTTAAGGAAATAGTAGAAATCCAAAGGTTTTGAAGTCAGGTGTGAAAATGCCTAAGAAGGGGGCTTCAATCTTAAATGGCTCACTGAGCATCTCGAAGAGCTGCTTGGTGAGCTAAGGGACAAGTTATAATTCATCGAAATATATAGGGGATTGGTTTTAGGTCAGTTCTTATACGTGTTGACCGAGTTCTTTTATGGCTTAATGAGCCATTCACATGGATGGTGTGTCAAACCTAGGGCATAGGCTATAATCACGGGTAATTTGAACACCCAAGTTATGAGCTCGAGGGTACATTCAAATCCAGATAACTCATTGATGCTTGGAGTTTAACATTGAGCTCATTGTGCATTTGGAGGGTTGGTTTGGTAATGAAAAAATCCATAATAAAATCGTAGGAGCTCGCCATGGGAGCATTTCACAAGTTCAACATGAGCACGAATGACTCAATACAGGATCTAAGATATGTGATGTTTTGTTTGAAGGAAGATAGTCATTTATATTTGACATGGCATGTTGAACATGTTTCAATCGACATAGTGAAGTGAAGAGGCCAAATCGTTGGAATCACTACGTACTGTGGTTCATGAATAAATCATAAGGAGAAAAGAAAAGTTAAGGTGGGTTAACTAGGTAAATAAGATAATGTGAAACCAATATAATGCTCACATAGAGGGGAGAACTCGTGATAGTGAAATACCCCCTGACACATGGAGTTTGAAGATGTTTCATTGGTGGCTTGGATGCTCAAGCTAGGAGCTCAGATCATCGTGGGCTATAGAAGGCATGGAGGTTTGAAACGGAGATACTAGGCATGACCTAATTAGGATTATAATGGCTCGGTTGACATAGAAGGAAATGAATCTCATAGTAAAAGGGGATTCAACACATCATCTCAAATAATGCACATGTCAGTCACTTAGCGCTAACAAGCTCGATGCCACATAAAAAGAATATCTGAAGTCAGAAAAGTTTCATTGGCCTATGATAACAAGGAATGTACAATGAAGGTTGACTCAAATAACCAAGGAATAAAGAGATGTATAAGGGATTTACATGGAAAAGAAAAAATATCTTGATAGGGAAACTTTCAACTAGGTTGAGCTTGAAATTAGGAAATAACAAATCAAGATCTTTGAGTTAGATGCATCATAGAAAGGGTTTGGACGAGCCTCGAGATGGGAAGATATTTTAACACTGGGTAAAATGAATTGATCAGTTTTTCTTGGGGAATAAGTAACAAGCTCAGTCAAATGTCTATGGTATTGAATATGTCTCAGTTTTATGGATCAAGTAATGGTTGTAGCATTAAGAGAAAACTCACAAACCATGTCCATCTAACTTGAGTTGTGTGGCATCGATAGAGAAACAAGTGCAAAAGGTATGCATTAGCCCATGGCAAGCCGATCCAATGCTCACACAAATGACTGCGAAGCATTTGAAGTACAAGTTTGGTTCACAAGGAGATAAATCACTTTGGCGAGCTAGGTGGAAATCCTAGTTAGTGAGGTAGCTTCAAGGGTTCATGCTCAATAAGGAGATTGACATGGCTTATCGAGGTTATGTAACCAAGAGTCTTGTATCAAAGCTGCATTGATCCACATTGAATGAAATCAAACCAAGAATGGTGTCAATGAAATGATCAACTTGTAGGCATAGATGACAACTCAATGCATCATACAAACACAAGGAGCTATCAAGGTAGAGAGCCTGATAGTATGGCCATGAAAAGAAAAAAATTAGTGGAGTGAAGTAATAATCTAGAAAGGTGGAAGTTCATCCGATTCACCAATACTGAACTTGATGACCTGAGTGATCTATATGAGTTGGCTCAAATGAAATTCATTACATTAAGAGACATAAGTTTAACTCAAGACTCGGCCATTGGTGTGAGCCAGCCAGAAAGAGGATGGTCAAGCTCATGTTTAGCCTTATGATGAGCTTGAGTTTGCATGACAAGTGAGTTGGGAAAATTTTTGGGAGAAGTATAAAGGGAAGCCATCATGCGGGGAGTTCAATGACAAGCCAAAGTGTATTTTGCACTCGGGGTTTTTTGAGAGCCCACCGCTAATGGGAGAGTTGAGGCCATTTGGACAAGGAAGAAAAATCACGAGGTGGGATCATGAGGTATTCGGGTCCCAAGACTTGAATTTCCAAGGATCCATGTAATTTAGGTAAGTGAGCTAAGGCAACTCAGGCTCCTTAGCATGAGAGAGATCAGACCCACCAAAGAGGACATGTTAAATGGAAATGAATGTGGTGATTTTAGCATTGGTGGTCTGATCTTTAAGGAGCTCGCTTGGACGCGAGTCAAATTTCATTCAATGTGGAATGCAGTGAATGGCATGAGTTATTCTCTGAGCTTCTTGGTTCATTGAAGTCTAATAATGTTGCATCAGAATGAGATAATGTGCCTAAGGAGTTAAAGCCAGGGTGTTTGGGCTTATCCGAGTCACTCAAGATGTTGAAACCAGCGTGAAAAGTGGTGGTCGACGTGGTAATAAATAAAAGGCTAAACAATTTAGAGCAATTTGATTGATTCTCAAGGAACTGTTAAGGCTAATTAAAACCACCATGTGAAGAGTTTGATAAAATTAAGGTCGACTCAATATGTGTCAAACACTACCCGGGTGCATGAAGGGAGTGTGAGTTTCATGAGACCCGAGCCGAGTTATTTGACGTGTCCACCATCGATGAGCTCACGTTTGGGGAAAACTTATTCAATGCAATACATGGTGGAGGTGAACCATTTGGAGCCTGATGATATATGTGAAAATCCTAGTAAGAAAAATAGGCCAACACAATATGCATAGAGAAGCTCGTGGACCACGGCGCATAAGAGCTAACCAAACAATGTAGCTCACTAGCCAACTCAGTGTGTTGGTTGACAAGTCATTTTTCCAAACCAAGAAAAAAACCTCATTCGAGGTTATACCAAAGGAAAACATTTTTTTAATTAATTTTTTGAATTTAAAATATTATTGTTTATTAAAAATAATATTTTTAATTAATGGAGGATAAGTTCATTTTTGAATTTATTGAGCATGATGGGTAGGTGCAATCAATGATATAATCAATTATGGAGATCAGGTGCCTAAAATTTAGGAACTTCTCCTCTCCTCTCTCATAGGTATCTTTTCTATAAACATAGATGAGGAATTGAGTTTAGACTATTGTAGATTTTTTCAGTTTTCCTCTCTCCCTTTTGCAAGCTAGTCTATTGTGGAATGTGGGGACTTTCAAGCCTCTTTTTTGATATTGTAATGGAAATTTTTTCCTCTACCTCATGTAATGATGCATTGTGCACATGATTGAAGTAATACAATTGTTTTTTATGACTAATTATTTGTCCTTTCATCATTCTAGCTACTTCGTTGTGCCTTTCTCACGTATGCAGGTATACTGTGCAACTTCAAGTTTACATTTCAGGTTTTGGGAGTTTTATGCTTATCTGAGAGTGAATATTTTTATGTGGTTGAGTTGTGGTGCTTGTTCATCCTTATCATTTTCATCTTCCTTCATTGGAAAAATGACAACTTGTCTAGAAACACCATTTCTTGGTAAATCACCACTTCTAGTATAGGTTTTATTTCTTAGAAATATCTCTCCCTAAATCCCATGAAAATGTTAGTATAGATCTAGTTAGCTATGCTATTCAATTAGAAGTAGCATTGTGTTTAGTTTGAGAAGAGGA
Source organism: Taxus chinensis (assembly GCA_019776745.2). Taxonomy (NCBI): domain Eukaryota; kingdom Viridiplantae; phylum Streptophyta; class Pinopsida; order Cupressales; family Taxaceae; genus Taxus; species Taxus chinensis. The sequence continues at coordinate 673,704,351 of CM034146.1, forward strand.
ATTTGGACTTCTCCGGAGGTTCACCTCGAGCCCAAGTCCCACAGCTAGAGAGGTGATCCCATATTACCTAATCACATTGAATTCCCTGTCCATCACCTGACCATTTGGAGGGTGCAGTGATTTGGTGATAACACTTGAAAACCCTCTCTCTCTCTCTCCAGAGCTCAAATGAAATCATAATGTTCATCCTAAAGTATAAATGAAAAATTAAGCGTTTAACATGTGAATACAAATAAAATGGGAGAAGTCTATGTGTATGCCCATTGACAGTCAGAATGTGAAGTGAAATCATGTGTGCAAGATGGTATAATCACATAAAGAGGCTTAATTAGGGTTTAAATAGTTTTTTATATGCTTAATGGAGGTCAAGAATACCTTATTGCTTATTGATACTAAACAAAGTTTAAGAAAAAACCCTAAAGCATATTATGAAGCATTCTTGCATGAGCCTTGTCAATCTTACAATCTTTGAGCACTACCCTTTATGAATTCTAGAAATAATCTGAAGTATTTTAGGGAAAATGAATGATTTTAGAAGGTGTAAAAAATCCCACAAAACTATAAGAGTTAGAATTTTTGTATTCTATTGATAATTTCTTGAGAAAACCATTTTTGAAGCCCCTCAGGCTTGTACATTTTGCTAAACCCTCCTTCTGGGGTTTGAAGGAGTAATTTTCTCAAAACACCTGATTCAAAAATACAAAATTATTGAAAACTTATAGAAATATCTATGAGGTTTTTTGTGTATGTTATTATTCAATTTTTATTCATGTTCATCAACTCTCTAAAGATAATCTTCTGAAAGTTGCTTCAAAGGTCATTTGACATTCCTGTATAGAACTTTCAAGAAACCCTAAGTACTGGTTCCTTTTTTTAAGGACATGATATATTATACAGATCTCCAAATGGATAAAAAAGGGGCCATAGATGTTTGGCTGATTTTTTTTTTGGTTGAAAATAAGGTTTTACATGTGATAGTAAAGAGCTTGAAGACAGTATGCTTGATTCCCCCATTTCTACTAACTATTTAAGTGCAATCTCATTCGAAAAAAGGTGAAAAATTAAATGTGTCCTAGTTGTCTCTTACTTGAGCACATAAAGAATGTAAAGAGTCTTCATCAATAACAAATCTATCTTCCTCCTCACATAACTCAAATAAGAAGGTGAAAGGTTATTTTTCTTTGGTCAAAGAAATTAAATAGTTCAAAAATGTGAGATGAAGAGTCATATAGAGTATGAAGTTAAAGAGCCACTCTCCCTCTCTCCTTATACATACAAAGATATAAAAGGTTACTTTTTACATATATAGGTTGTTTTTGATGTTGTATGTTTATTTTTTAATTATGTAATTGAGAAAGATGATGGTGAAAAATCATATACTAATACAATAAGAAAATAATACTGAGAAACACGTATGCTACTTGAAGGAATATTTAAGAAGATGATGTGTGAAGTACACTAGAATATAAAGGGTGTATTGGACTGATATACAGGTGATGAAAAAGACAATAGTTTTTAATATACTTGAAGACAAAGACTAATGCTAGAAAATGAATAGATATATACAAGCCTGTGAACGGCTACATGTAATGTTCAAGTAGTTCATTTTTGTGTAATGTATTGGGTGTGTAAAAAGTACAAATGAATTTTGAAAAACATAAAAGAACACTAATATGATGTGTTGAGTAGACTGAAAATCAAGATCAGTTCAAACTTGGAGATGTTGTTGGTTTATAGATGAAAAGTGATACAAAACAAGGTGGAAAGTACATGAATTCTCAAGGTGAATGAATTGATTTTGATGCTAAAGACATGACTATAACATATCATTTTAGATGTTGAAAAAAATTGAAGATTATAATGAGTTAAGAAGTGAAATTTGATGTGAAGATGAAGATACTAATGTTTCTGAGATTGTAAAAGACATGAAATAAAGATAATAGTTGATAAGACAGTGAAATATGTTGTGTTGAATCATGAATTTCTCAATACATTTGTATGTGATGTGAGAAAATACAATGAAACAATGAGAGTTCTTGAAAAATGAAGTAGAATGTGTGAATATTGAATGTATAGTGACAAAATATGAAGTTAGTGAAAGGAAACATCTTGATATATATGGGGTTTATAACTTTGAAAAAAACATTATTCTTGTGAGATTTATCAAGGAATGCATGAAAATTGACATGCCAAAGCATTGAAAGAGTAAATGTGTTAGGTTCTTATGAAATTGACTTGAGAACTATGAAAGCTGGTATTAGACTGAACTAAGAAGGATAATTAGGTGTATATATCTATAAGTTTGAAGAAAATCAAAAGTAGCTGATACCTTGTAAGAACTTGAAAGCACATGACTAGTATGTTGAAGACAAAGGGAGTTAAAATTTGTAAGAAATTGAATTTATAGTTGAGGAAGAGTTTATGAATTGTAGTATGTACAAGTATCGATGAATAAAGATATCTCTTGAAAAGAATGAATTTTTGAGAACAGTCTTTGCAACTAGTATATATATAGAAAACCAAAACAGAGAGAATCTTGACAAATTTAAAAATTTGAAATGTTCTTGTATGAAAAAACCTAATCAATTTACTAGCAGAGATAAGAATAAGAAAAGTATGCTAATCTATAGGTCATTAACATTTGTGTAATACAGTAAACAACGTCTAACCAAAAATCAGAACAAGTATAAGTTGCAACTTAATATACAAGGGGTTTTAGTCTCCTTGTAAGTAGAATCTTATAGAAGATCAGCTATAGATGGTTAAATTTTAGGGGGTTGAAGCCTCCTTGTGAGTTGAATCTCACTAAAGGTCAGTTGTTGCTGAACCAAATTTTAGAGTTACAACTCCAGGTTGAGTTGAAGATCAAACATGAAATAAATATAATAGATATAGGATAATTTTTTCCTAAGCAGAGTGCTTGGTTTCAGTGGGTTTTTATCCCATTTTGGGTTTCCCACATTAAATTATGTCTTTGTGTTCTCTCTTGATATTTTATTATGTTCATGAGTTCATCATAGCATAAGAAAATGGAAATATATTCAAAATTTTAATAAGACACCGATTTACCCCCCTCTTAGTGTCCTAGTTTCCAACTGTTGGTATCAAAGTGAGGCTATACTAAATTGATCCTAACAGCTTGGAGGTGATCCTGAAGATACAAACATGGGTACATCAATAGAGTCAGTGTTGAAAAAGAGCTATGAAATTTATCAATATTTTATAAATGAACTAAGGACAAAGATTAAACTCAAGAAGGTATGCATGGCCATGAACTAAATGAGATGTTCTCATATGTTGAAAATGTATCAAAGGATTTGAAATAAAAATATGATGCATGTCTTAAACCCGAAGAAGAAATAGATACCTTCAAGGTTGAGTTAGAGAAGGTATGAAGTAAACTCAGTGGGTTACTAATTAAACAAACATATCCTGGTGACAAGCTTAGTTTATAACTAAAAAAAAAAAGTAAGTCGGAAAAAAAAAAGGATGATCTCATTCATGACTTATGTCAATCATCCATCCAAGCCAAGAGTGAATAATGTGAAATACTATTAGTGCAAAAATAAAGAACCTAAAAGAGGAGATATGACAAGCAACACATAGGGAATTGAGAACTGAATCAAGTTTTACTTATTATTAAGAATGTTCTTAGTCCAAGAATGACCATAAATAGCACAAGAGTATCTTTAGATAGCCAAATGCAAGGAGTATATCAGGTAAATTTCATGGAGTTTTCTTTTAATGTAATATTTTTAGGCATAGATTTAGGGATTTCATGAGTTAGTTTGAATAATAACATCCATGGAGAGATTGTAGTACTAAATATGAAAATACTATAGTGTGCTTGAATTGCAAAGAAAGGGTCACATAGCCAAGTACTGCTTAAAAGATCTAGTCAATCATTTCTGGGAAGAAGGAGACTCAAGAGGAAGGAATCATCTTATTTTCTTCAACTGTCATGGGAAAGGGCATTTTTCCAAACATTGTCATGAACCACCTAGATTTAAATATAAGATGAATGCATTCCAGAGGAAAGACGAGAGTATTAAGAGAAAAAACAAACTCTAAGAGCAAGACCAAGTTAGCCATGGTTGAGAAAGATACTTAAATAAGAAAGAAAAATGGATATACAAGGTCAAAGAAGCAAAATCAGAATTATAGATAGTAAAGGATGATAATAAGTTTAAAATGGTAGATGTTGAAGAGACATAACAATCTAAGACAGTCACAAGATAAGTAAGTACAAATAAAATATCAGTAGATGATAGAAAAGGCAAGAAGGAGGAAAATTCCATCACAATGAATAAAAAATTTCTCCCTCAGGTAGTGTTGGAACAAGTGTATGAGCTACAACATGTGTGCTTATCAGGTCCTCAATCAGAAAGTGATGTGGATGTTACACCAAAGATTGCATTGAAGGATACAAACAAGATAACAAGAGCAAGGAAAGAAATAATTGAGTCATCAAGTAGTTTTGATGACTTCTCCTATTTTTAGGTGAGATGACAAGATGGTATACCTTCTCTAGGATTCTATAAGGTATACACTAGCTAAAGAAAACACCAGTTGAGGCTGATTACCGAATCTATTAAGTTGCCAAGGTATGTGATATGTGGTTTGTTCAATGGTATAACACATTTTGAAATACTTGAGTGTTCTCTTGAGTGGTTATAGAGAGATAAGGGTGTTAAATAAGTTCTAAGGACTGCATTGGTGATGTCCGTATCTAAAAATTGTGTCTTATCTTTAGTCTTGGTGTGTGGAAGGATTTAAGAACACAAGTTTTCTTAACAAAAGATTTTGGTAGTTATTAATTTATCTCATTGAAGTAAAAGGTATCCATCAAATCCAAAAGTTTGTATTTTTTTCATATTTGGGTATTTCTAAAATCAACATCTTGAGCTATGCATATAGGTGTTATTAGAAAAAGTGAAACTGTGAAAAGTATGTCTTAACGGTCAAGAAATATCAAAACATGTAGTGTCTACTTGTATGCTGATATGACTGAGTTTGGTTGAGTCATCCTCTAGTTTTTCATGATTCTAGTATGTTGAAAATTTCTAAACTTTGAACTAGTACTTACTGCACCAAGTGAGTACAAAAATTGTGTCATGTTGAAGTGGAAATAATATGTAAAAGGTTAGAATAAGTGTTGAGAATATCCTTTCTTAAGATCACAATCTGTCTGAGTTTGAAAATTTTGTTTTTGCTCTAACCAAAATCAGAAATGTGCTAAGAGTTATTAGATCTTCAATGTGTAAGAAAGGTATTTTTTAAGGGCTTAGATGATTGTATGACTCAACTGAGAATCAGAAAGGACTATTTTTGATGAGTTCAGAAAAATGCAAATTGTTGTATCTAAATGTCGTTACAAGTGTATCTGTTTCTAAAAGTAATACACCTTTTGTTTGAAGAGGAAAATGTGTATATTTAGTTAGTAGATAAAAGATGATAGTGAACAAACTTGACATGTAATAAATCCTATAAGACCTATGAAGACACAAGGGATATCTAAATAATTAAACAATGAATCTCATTCAAGTCAGGTAAAATCAAATATTTGAGATGGTTATATTGCTCTAAGAAGTGTGAATTCATTCTCCAAGGTTGGGTATTATTTATGAAGTATGTTCAAAACCTAAAGGAGCCTATTATAGCCGCGTTAGTGATTATGTTTCTCAAGAAACATAAAGGATCTTTATACTTGTCAATGACATGTTTATGAGAAGTGTAATTAATATTCATAAAGAAATCAAGAAAGATGAGAAACAAAGCATTAAAGGAAATATTTTCACAGGTCTGAAGGTAATAAGAAAGCTATATTTCATGAAGCCAAAGATAACATATATTTTGTGTGAAGATTAGCTATTGAATGGTCTTAGAAGATGTCTTTATAGGATTAGAACAATGTTTAAGGTATAAAATATTAGTCTGCAGATAAATGAAGATTGCATAAACTCAGGGGGAGTAACAAGAGTCAATCAATCTGAAAGTGAAGAATGGAAATGGTTGAGAAAAATTTAATTGAATAAGGCACTTGAAGATCCGGGAAAGTATTTTCATAGGGGGAGCTAGTTTATTAATTCAAGACACAGAGTGAAAAGGAAAAAATTCAGGGATAAAGAGTTGAGTTGAGCATGGTGAAGTGAGATGACTTAGATGGAGAGTACAGGTTTAGGGGGAGAAAGGACAATGTTTTGTGGAGACACTCATACATCTATTCAAGTCATAGGTGATGCAACCTAGAATTCATAGATACAACCTAGACACACTGGCACATCAGTCAGACTGAACTAAGTGCTCACCCGAAGTGTGTAAAGGTACTAGGTCACTCTTTAGGGTTACTGTAGCAATATGGTGATATGATGAAGTAAGACAAGTATATTTCCATAACTGAGTCCATTATTACATAGTACTCATCATTATTATAGGTCTAAGGAAGAGTAAGCTTTAAACAGTAATCATGATTCATTCCAGAACATGTAGTACTCAAACATACATAAATAACACAGAGATTCATATAATATATTCTATTAAACAAAACATCATAAAAAAGCTCTTATATTCCTTGTTAACCTAAGCCATAGTGTGCATGGATATGATACAATAATCCGCATGCATGTCACTGAATACTAACATAATCAATAGATGAACATGAACTAGATTGTAGAAATGTGAACTCCTCTGCATCTACATACATACATATATATAAGGTGGGGAATTTCCCTTCACTGCTTTTCCATTCCAAAAATAGGTCTGCATGCTAATAATAGCCACGTGCCATTTACAATCTATAGCCACACATGCAAGTGTGATATCTATAGATCTCATATAGTTAACTGATGCATTAAAACTATTATCAGCTCGTCCTCCATGCAAGAAAGTGTTTTGATCCGATCCTCTAAAGATAGAAAATGCATGGCACGCAAGTATCTGTTTCATTTGTGTGATCCGCATGCCACCTCCTAAAAATAGACCTTGCACATGAAATCAGCTAAGTCCCAAATGTTGATTCTGTCACTCTGTGCGTTTCCTTTCTATCCTTTCCCATGCCCTTGATCCTGACCCACTGTTCCTCTATGTGAACTTAAAGTGTAAGTTTTACTAAGTGTTTTACTCTGATCAACATTACCTCACACTAATCTCATTTTCACCCCGACAATGGGTATGTCCAAAACTGAACAAAAGAATGTGAATAAAGAATATATGGAAAGAATAGAATGGATAAAGAATGACTTATTCTTCAAGCTCCTCAGCCCCATCCTAAAGTATCAGTTCTGGATACTCTTGCTTTATTTTTGCCTACAAGTCCTGCATTCTATCAGTGCCTTCTTTACTTGCTCTGGTATATCTGCCATGATGGATTCTAGCTCATCTTATGCTAACTCCCCTTGTTCATTCTCTATTATTATGATAACACTTGACATTAAAGTGTGTGTCCCTTCCAACACATCCATTCTTTGGGAAATGAGTTTTCCAAGCTCATATAACCTCTCCTTGTGTGGGTCTTGTACTGTGGCCAGTGCCTCGTCCATTTTATTTTACAATAGTTAACCTCTCATGCTGCGTGGCCTACAATAGTCAACCTTTTCATCCTTCATGGCCTTTTGAACTTCATTGTCCTCTACCAAGGTCCTTACTTTTATAAGTGCTTCTGGGGCTGTGCATAAATTCAAGGCATAATCCGCCTTCTTTAATTCCTCTTGTAGTGCTTGCAGTAATCCACTGTATGATGCAACTTTCCGCACTACTGCTACCTTAGCCCTTTCCACTTCTTCTTCAGGATTCTTTTTCTTAGGAATCCATATGGTGTCATCTTCTAGCACCAAGTCTACCATAGCCCGAACATAGTGCATTGTTGAAGGGAATTCTTTTGCTACCTTGGACTCTAGATGCGGACCCGCCTTGAGCACATAATCTCCAATTTCTTCTGCCATGCTCATGAAAGTGTTAAACTTTCTCTGACTCAAGTATTTATCTTGAGTTAAGTGCACTATCTCAGCATCCTTTGTCTTCAGCTCCTCACGCAACACTTTTATGGTGGCAGCCTTGTCCATATTCCTTCTTTCCACTTCTGTAGATACCTTCACCAGTGCGTTACTCACTTGTTCATCAGACATAATAGTCAGCTTAACTGTTATGTGTTTTTCCAAAGGATCCTTTTTCAAGTGCCTCAACACACAAGATTCTTTACATACATCAAAGTCTAGTTCGTCCATGTGCATATGCATTGACCATGATAATTGCTTCCTTGGTGCATAATGTGGCCATGTCCTCGTCCATGAGATCCCAGCCAAATAAGTCTTTCTACTCGATGGTGCTCTAGAATCGAGCATGGATAATCTTTCCTGCATCCTCCACAGATCCCATGGCGAGTGCACTATGTTCTCCACTTTTCCTTCTTGATCTAGGACCCTTTTGGGACTGTAGCATCAAGATTGGGAACCTGCGTTGTATCTTACCACAGTGTCATGTGTGGCCTCATGACTTTTCCTTCTCTTTTTATTCTCCTTACTTCTTCTCCACATCCCTTCATCTCTTCTTTTCTCTGCTCTTCCAGGTTCTGTGGACTCCTCTTCTTGGTCAAGAGTTATTGGTGATGCACGTGTACCCTCTCCAGTTTCCTCTACTTCTTCATCTAACTTCAACTTTCTTCTTCTCTTCTCAGTAGGCTCCTCGTGAGGTGAGAGGTGTGGTGAATTTCTCACAGTCTGTGGGGTTTTGTCTTGTGTTCCTTGTTGAGCTTGAACACCTTTTTGAATCTTTGCTCCCCTTGCACTACCCCTATATCTTCTTCTTCTATCTTCTTCTTCCTGCCCTTATGGTGAAGTAGTAGCGCACTCTTCTTCTTTCCTATCATAAGGCTACCTTCTTCTGTGTATCTAATCCTCCACTGTCTTCTCGCTCTTTTTCTTCTTTGTCTTCCACTATGGATAGTCAGATGGCCTTGGCGTCTGGAATATTTTCCATAGTATGTTTTCCCTTTGGTGGCATTGGGAGTGTGAACTCATTCTCCACATATTTTTTCTTTTCCATCTTTGAACTTTAGATGGATATATATCAAGTGCTGCCCCAATATCTGCAACAATAAGAGTCTACCGGTCTTATGCTTAATAGCTTATGAAATAAGCCCTTTTTCGTACTCACTCCATCATAGATACACATACTTTTTCCTCAAGGTGTGGTAGTTGCAATCCACCTTGTCTACATTGAACACTAACCTCCTTGTGTCTGTAAAATCGGTGGATGGATGCTTGAAAATACCTTTCCATGAATGCGTAGGGTAGCTTGCACCAAGGGCTCCAGGATCCATCCATCATCAGGGAAACGTGTGATACAGAAATGCTGATAAACAAAAAAATGCACTTTCTTGCCCACTACTGAAGGCAAGTCTTTTGGAATGTGCACCACTCTTCCTCAAATGCCATGCAGAGCCTTTCATACCACTTCTCTCGCTCTCTCCTTTACATCATCTATCATCAATCCTTTGCAAAATTACTTGTCGAATCTTTCAGCTGGGGACTTGTTGTTCATGGGGTACTCCCATATCTTCTCCTTAGGTCCATTAGGTATTCCGATGTCCATGAATACTAAGTGACAGAAGGACAATCGCCAAAGCTAATCTTTCCTCCAGTGTGCACTTCCTCTACAATATGTTCTCTAATATACCCTACTATATTGTATATAACTCCTTCTGACATGTGCTTTTCCACATGCAACCACATCGTATTCACCTGTGACCACCGATTCCTGGTCATTCAATTTTGTGACAAGGTGCACTACTACATTCACAATTAGAGAATTCTTCACCTTATTTATGTCCATCCCGTGCGGACCCTTCTGATATCCTAACTCCTTCATGGTCTCCAAGATAACAACTTTATCTACTAAGTCTGCTTTGATATACTCTCCATTGGCTCTCAGTCCTATCACTGAAGAGATCAGGAAGATGAGATCCTCACCCTTTGTCCTGTAAAATAGAAGAAGTCCTTGTAGACTTTTCTCATGAGCCATTTGTATAAAGGCTTGTACTTCCAAAGTATGGAAGCTCATATAACTGATAGATGCCAATCCTCTTCAGTAGTTTCTCTCTGGCATCATCGTAGACTGAGCATGTCATCCACCATATGCTTGTTTATTCTCGAAGTGAGAAGGGCATCCAGTCCCTTCTTGTTATTTGATGTCCTGTGGTTGTACTCACTCACTTTACTTTTCCTAATGTGTGAGTCCCACTCCTGGCCAACAATGACACCCTCTGGATATTGCATTTCTAAAAAATTACTTTAGGTGTCATTTATTCTTCCTCCTCGACAACTATCTTATTTTTCCCCTTTACTACTACTGTTGCTGCCTTCTTGGGAGCCATTTTCACCTTGCAATCATTTCTAAACACCTCCTTCTGCAACTCTTCAGTGGATCGACTCAAAATAACTTGATTCAACTGTGCCTTAGGTGAAATTAGGAAATCACATGTGCCCTAGATCTTCTCTATCATCCTACTTCCTTCAAACCCTTCTCCACCTAGGGATACAAGATCTCAAATGCACAGATCTACCTCTCATGCTTGGTTTCATGCTCTCTACACTTTGAATCAGATCACTCGGATCTTTGCACTTAGCTCTTTTTTAAAATATCTTAGTTGCAACGGTAAAAATGAATTCACATACCTTCCTTATATAGATTTTCAAAATTTTGATGCATTTTAATGCTCCTCCACCTACCAAAAATCCTCTCATTCATTGACCAAATTTGTAATTTCCGTGTGGTACATCTTCGCACCCCAGCTATAACCTTATAGCGACACCCTCCTACCTTTTGGTCATAGATTTCTCTTCAATGCACGCCCTAGCACTTGAGTACCTCATCATTGTGCCTTCTCCTGGTAATCATCACGGCTTCTGCTTACCTCACGTTATATTGTTCACTTCATTCACCTCCATCCTTGGTCACTCTTTGAGAAGTAATCTTTTGAAAAGCACCCTTAGCAGCTTACTCATTTAATGTCCACAACATTATAGCTTCCAATCTCCACAGAATTTTACACTGGATATCACCAACAATCCACCCCACAATAAAAGTATGTGCAGTCCTCTGTGCATCAACATGCTTCATATTGTAGTTAGCTTCATGCACGTGAGCACACTTATTACACAAGAACAAAAATAAATTGACAAAGCATAATGACGATGAAGGAAATACATTAAGGAAATGTAGAAATGGAAACCTAATCTAACTGGAAATACTTCCTTATTACAAACACCAAGAAGAGTTATTTATAGTAGGGCTTCAGCCTACTCCCATTAAAGTAACCAGGTAGCCATGTTCCGTCAAGTCCTTCTAATTGGAAAACACCTATTTCAAGTATGTGAGTGATAACATACGGCCCTAACCAATGTACCTTAAGCTTCCCTGAATGGCATGCAAGAACTTAGAGTCATAAAGAAGTACCATTTTTCCAACTTTAAGCTTCTTATCCCTGATATGTCTATCATGCCATGATTTCTACCTTTCCTTTTCTTGCTTCTAAATCTCAAACATGTTATTGCTCGTTTCTCATCCAGCTGAATCATCTTCTCAATCGGTTCTTCCAAAGCTTTCTCATCAGCTAGACCTCTAGTGCACAATGCACAAAGAAGGTAACATGAATTCTATAGGAAGAACAACTTCCATGCCAAAAACCAATTGAAATGGTGTGGCCTTGTTCAATCTCTTATAAGTTGTTCTGTAAGCCCAAAGAATAACTGATACCTTATCATCCCAATATTTTCTTCCAACATCACAAAATTTTGGTCAGTGTGTGGCTCAAAATCTTGTTGAAAGCCTCAATAGTTCCATTTTCCTGAGGGTGATAGGGTGTAGTCTTATGGTGTGCAACCATAAACTCATCTAACAGAATCCTGATTGTCTCATTCAAAAAGTGTGTACCCTTATCACTTTTTAAACTTAAAGGACATCCATACCTTGTAAGAACATTTTCCTAAAGAAACCTAGCTGATGTAGATGTTGTACAGTCCTTCGTAGGAGCTACTTCTTCCCACCTTGTAAGATAATCTATGCAAGTAATGATATAGCGCAATCCAATCCTACACGTGGCTGGTGAAATAGGTCCTAAAAATTCAATATCCAATTTCTCAAATAGTTCTACACTTGTAATCAGTCTCAAAGGCATTTCATCTCTCTATTCTGGTCTACCTAGATGCTAACAATGGTCACATGCCTTACAATACTCTTTACAATCCTTATACAATGTCTCCCACCATAATCCAACTAAGTAAAATATTTCACATGCGGTAGCATCACCTGCATAGTTGCCACCTACCATACCCCCATGTGTTTCCTCCATTATATCCTATAGTTCTCATGCTCTAATACACAACGACGTAACACTTCATCTCGGCCTAACTAGTATAGGTCACCACTGATCAACATGAATGGGGCCGCGTGTATAGCAAGTTGTTTCTTTTCCAAAGCCTTCATCATTGCTGGTGTAATACCAGTCCTTAAAAAGACATCAATGTCCTCTAATTTTGATGTCTCGCGATTGTAACCTATACAACTAGTGCATCCGACATTGTTTCTTCAATTTTCTATGCTTCTTCACCTGATTGAATTCTAGACAAGTGGTTTGGTCCAGAATTACTTTTTCCTAGTTTCACCACAATTGTGAAGTCAAAATATTGAAATAAGAGTACCCATCTGCATATTTGCCCCTGTAAGATGGGATTTTTTACCAAATACTTCAAATCCATGTGGTCTGTATAAAATACAAATGGTGTTGCTAATAAATACTATCGAAACTTGTATAATTCATAAATCATTGACAAAGCTTTACACTCTTTTTTTGTATAATTATGTTTAGCAGGAGTCAGCTTCCTACTAGCAAAAAAAAATGGATGATCTACAATACACTCTCTAGGTTGTGTCAACACCACGCTAATGGCCATGCCAGAGGCTTCCACATGTACATGAAATGGTTTGTCCCATGAGGGAAATATGCAGAATGGGTGCGGTTGTAAGTTTCTTCTTTAATGTCTCAAACGCACGTTGCTGTGGTTCTACCTAATAAAATGTAACTTTTCCCTTTAGTATCTCTTCCAAGGGTGCGAAAAATTTGGCATACCCTTGTATGAATTTTCTCTAATACCCTGTATGACCTAAAAATCCATGCACCCCACTCTGACTGGTAGGAACTTCAAGGCCTAAAATGACTGCAACCTTAGCTGGATCAACCAACAAGTCCTCTTTACAGATTATGTGTCCTAATAGTATTCCAAAAGGTGTAGCACAGATGCACTTCTTGATGTTCAAGGAAATACTTAACTACCTGCATCATTTAAACATTAAGCGCATATTGTCATAATGATTTTGCACAAGTCCATATACTATCCAATCATCCAAGTACACTTGTAAGAAGTTATGAATGAATTCCTTGAATTCCTGAACAACTATTCGTGAGAATACAGTAGGTGCGTTTTTCAATCCAAAAGGCATCATGGTGTAAGAAAAACTACCCCATTCAGTAGTAAAGGTTGTCTTTTCCTGATCCTCTTCAGCAATTCTAACCTGATGATACCCTGAGAATCCATCTGTGAATGAATATATTTCACACCTTGCCACTCCTTAGGGCCAATATTTCCTCAGTAAACGACATATGAAAAGGATCTATAACAGTATTCAATCATTAAAGTCTCGATAATCGAAACAAACTACATATCCTACCATGATTTAGAAATTTCTGCAAATCACCAAAGTGACTAATCGCATCCTGATTTTTATCCAAGGGTCGTATCATGGTAGATTTCAACATTTCTTCAATGTTGTAACTACTGAATTTCTCAGGCAAACAAGTTAAGATATATATTTTGATCTTAAGGGAATGTGTTGCTAATCTGGATTGCTTGCATACCTTGTAATTTATTTGCATGGGACACACAGTTATTGTTACTTGTGTGTTTGCTGATGTGACGAAAAAATTGTCGTATGCTTACTGAACTCTATTCGCTGATTGACAGCACACCTTGAATCAATTCCATTGATCCAAAGTCTACTATGGCCTTCTTGTGATCACTTTAACTCGATTTACTCTTGAACTGAACTGAAGGTTGATATAAATGTGCAGCACCTAATTTCAGGTATGAACAACTGGCACGTATGAATATTAAACATCCAAGTTTTCAATTTCCTCATCATCGAAAATATAGACCATCTTTCCTTTCTCCTTCTCAAGGCAAGCACATTCAAGCAAAACGGAGTCTTATTCCTCTTTTTCAAAACATGCTCCTGACTCTGTTTCACCAAATAATTCCTAAATCAATTCTTTCTCTTTTACACTATCTCCCATGGTTAAGCACTTGACAACCTTATATCCTAATCTAACCCTAAGTCCTACCTTATATCCTAACTACTATCCTAAGTGGATTTTTAAATTCTAAAATGGTGAAAATAGACCAAGTTCTATTAACCTAAGAACTAGGCGATGACCTAGGTTTGAACACTATTGCTAATCCTAAACTAATCCTAACCTAAGGAAGGGGATGCACAGACCCATAGGAAAGGATAAGGATGGAAGGAAATTTAATGGCATTGAATGAAGGTCCTTACGTGGACAGCGCCAGTTTGGCGGGAACAGGAAAAAGGTGGAGGTATCTAGTTAGTTATGGGACTAAACTTGGTTTGCATGCAAAAATTTGAATTTGGAAGTTTGCCAACCCAAGTCGGCGGTGGCGTGAGGAAATAGAAAAAGGCAGAGCCTTTAATGCATTCAATTTTTTTGGTCATCATGACCAGCCTGCCTTGGAAAGAGTATGGAGGAATTTTTTTGGTTGTTTATTATGTTGTTCGGATTTTTGGGAAGTTGCTCTGCATTTGGTTTTTCTTGGTTCAGTCGAACCAGTTGTGTTTGGTTGATTATAACTGTTTCTTTGGAAATTGAAGGCTATTTTTGAGCCTGTAGCAGAAGGTGGTTGTTGGAAAGCTTGTTGCTATTGCCATGGAAGGAAATACCACCTGTGGACGCGGTTTTCTTTGAGCTTCGAGGAAAAATTGCAGGCATGTTAAGCCCTTCTCTTTAAAACTACTTGCTTTACTTAAGCATCTCATTAAAACAACCCTGCTCTTCTGATGAAGAGGGTTTTGGGTTTATTTGTTTGCTGTCATGACTGAGATGATTTGGGTTTAGTCGGTTTGCTGTCATGTTGGAAATGATTTGGGTAGAATCATTTTCCTTACTGTTGTGATTTGAACTGTCTTTGTGTATTTATTATATTAGAAATACAGTCATATTGTGTTGTTTTATTCGACAGTATTGGGAAATTCATTCTTTAAACAATGAAACTGTACAGGCTGTATGAGTGGTTTTTCATTGTTGAGCAATTGTTCTTTTTCTATTACGAACTTGAGTGATGGAACGTATTAACTATGCGAGTGGATTACATTGTTTCCTTACTGAAATTTTGAGGAAATGAGTTCCTCTTCTTTCTGCTGTTCTGGATTTTGAAGGAAATAGTAAATGGGTTTTATTGAGCATTATGAGCTCGGTTTTAAGGAAGTGATAGAATTATTCTTATTGCTGTGCTTTTTCTTTTGTAAAAGAAATGGACGAATACGATTTGGGTATTCGTGAAAGTTGGAGAAAGTAACTGCTTTTCTTCTGAACTTATAATGAACTGTGTTTTATCCTTGCTGTGATGGGAAGATGATTTTGTTGTGTTTTATTGATGCGGTTCGATCTTCCAGTTCAGACTGTTGTCGTGAAAACAATCTTGGCTTTGTATTTCTATGCAATGAATGAATTATGTTTTCTTCTTCCTGTGATGGAAAGTTGATTTTATAGTGTTTTGTGGATGCGGTTTGATCTTCTAACTCAAACTGTCATCATGAAAATGCACTTGACTTTGGATTGCTGTGTAAATGAAGAAATGCATGGGAATTAGTTTGCTGTTTAAGTCTGTCTTGACTGTACCAAGCTTACGTATTTCATACCCTATGCGGGTTTGCCTTGATAGAGGTATTGATATATGAATATTGTATTTTGAGTTCTGTACATCATTATGAAATAGGAGAATGTTGTTTTTGGATTTAAATGGTTGATTGAGATGGAACTCGAACTGGGAATTCTTTTCATATGGTATATTGAATAAAATTGTGCATACTGTGTGATTTGGTTTTGATATCGTTTCTTTTCTGGATTTAAAAAGGAAACGAGTTCTTCTTCTTTTGCTGTTTTAAATTTTGAAGAAATGTTAATTGGGGATTTATTGAACATTTGGATTCAGCTTGATGAAGTGACAGTGGCATTTAGATTGTTTTTTGAGTGCTGTGTTTTGCTGTACAAACAGAATATTTAAATGTTTAGTGTGATCTCTGATTTTACACTGTCATTCAAAAAAAAAATGATGAACTCAACTTGAGTAATTCTTGTTGCATTGAAGAAAATGGATGTTTTCTTATTGAAATAGTTAAAGGAATGAATTTTTCTCTTTTTCTGTTTGAGTTCTGGAAACAACAACAATAGAGCTTCTGTACAATATGAGTTAGAATTGTTGTAGGTAACGACAATGTGCAAATGGTTATTTATGAACTGTGTGCGTTCATGGATATGGAAATTCATGAGAATAATTGATTAAGTGACTGTATAACTGTTTGTTCGGTTAGAATACAGTGAAAGAAGTATGAAATCTTTTAGTACAGTAGGTACATAGTATGCATTCTTTATAATGCCTTGAAAGGGAGTATTGATATGGATAATAAATTCTTCCTTGTCTTTATTTAAAGCTGAATATGAATGGAATTATTCTTTGCTGCTGGAAAGTGAGTTCTGAATGGATTTGTAAGTTTCAATCTGAACTGTTATCTTGATTTGATGACTCGTTTGGATTTAAGTTGCAGTACAGTCATGAGGAAAGGAATAGGAATGTGAATGGATAACTTGGAAAAATGATCATTTCTTCTCTCATATAGTTGGAAATCTGTAATCGTTTAGAAACGAATTTTGTATTGCTTGGGTTTAAACATCTATATTTATTGTTGTTGCTCTTCTCATCTGTACTTGATTGCTTGAAATCAAAGGAGATGCGTGAACTGAAAGGAAAGTAATTGGTTTACATTTCAGTTAGATTTTATCCTTTGCATTTATTACTGATGTAAGGAAAGGGAAGGGATAGCAGTTATGTTATAACAACAGTATGTTTACTTGTATTCCTAGTTTTTTTTTTCAAATGTTGTAATCTGGAACTGTTGAAGGAAATTACTTTTTGGTAATGAACATTTGGGAAAAAGGACAGTAGTTCTTTGACTGATTGGGATGGTATTTAGATGTTTCAGTTGTCATGTTGTTCGTTCTTTTTGATACTTAATTCTTGATTGATGTTCATATTAACGTTTCATAAAAGTAGGGTTATTTTATTGAGACAGTTAATTAGAAGCACCTCATTTTAATGACAAGTGCTTAATATGCTCAGTTCAATGAACTGACCCGTGCAAGTAATTTTGTAGATGGAATTTGAATAAAACGAGGACATGGCTGTTTTTTTATACTTCTTTTGATTGTCTGAAGATGAATTGTATTTGTTAGTTATTTTTCCTCTATGAGGAATTGTGAAAAGAAGAAAGTACATTCTTCTATCTATGGGTTGTAATGTTGTTTTATATAAACAAAGTCCAGTAATTTGTACTGGCAAATGTATGGATTATGAAATGGATTGATGAATACAAATACAAGTGTGATATTTTAATGACTATATCAGTTTGATATTGTTGATTAAATTGTAAATATAATGTTATTTCTTGATTTGGAATTATTCAATTGTCCTTGGATGGATTTAAAGGGAACTGATTTCTATTCTTACCTAAATGCAAATTTTAAGTTGAAATGTTCAATTAGTTCATACTTGGGTTAAGATGAATTTTTAATTGACATTAAAAAGGATTAGGAGGAACGTGATCTCATTACTGATAGGTATTCAGGATTAGCTTGGAAGCTAAGGAATATCAAATAACTTAGGAGCAGCCAAACCTCGTATTCAGACTCTGTTAATAGCCTCGAATGTTAAATTCAGAAAGAAAGGATATGGGATAAATATATCCAGGGCTATCAGACCTTAACTATGTAAGGTTAAGGAGAATAAATGAATACATTTATTGAGAATTAGATCTCGTTTAAATGACGTCCAATAAGCTGGAATTCTGAATTTGGTTTCAGTTGTGAAAAACTTGGTTAAGTTTAATAGGTTAAACTTATTACGTCTGTCGGTAATGGGATGCTTAATCCAATGATTAAGAAAATAACCAAGGAGAGAAAATGCAACCCTTCGATACGAAGGAGAAGATGCATAGTAAGCTAGAAGACGGATTTAGTCTCTCTTAGCTACTTACAACTGTAACAGGAACGAGGATAAAGGATCAGCATGGTTGCTGAAAGTTGATCCTAAATATTAAGATCATATCCAAATCACTTGAGCTGGATGTGTACTCTCGATGGGAGGATTCCGTAGGACATTGACATATGCCAGCTACAACAAGGTGTCTTCATGAAGGCGGGGCCTTCATGACGACACAATGTTATAGCTGACATATTACAATGCCCTTCCGAATTAAATCATCAAGATTACATAAGCTGAATATTAAGATCTTGGTTGGGGATAGGAGTATGATCACGTATACGGAGTGACTCCGGAGGAATAAAGATAACTAGACACATGGATTCGTTTAGGAACGACATCGTGTGTCTGCGTATCTTTAGTTACCATGAGTGCCTTCCTATACTCGTTCATATTGCTAGTAGGAGTTAGAAATTGACCTTATTTTGGAAGGACTGGTAGGAACCAGGAAAGACCATTCTAGATAACAGGTGAAGTGAGGTGAAGGATGTATTCCATTGGTGTGTATCACATCCAGGAATATGATCATGCAAACCATGTGAAAATCTTTGGCCAAAGTATCGCAAGTGCTAGTTGCGTTGTCCTAATCACCTAATTTAAGATGCAGGATGTCAGATGAATATCAGTAACAGATATTCAGATAGGCTTCTTAAATGCATCACTTCGATTACTGGAACGGTAAGAGAACCTTGTATATATATTATACTATGCATGAATGAACATGAAGGATCGGTAGTTGCCGAGTCATGAAATGAGAGATCGTTGAAACTCCGAGCCATGAAAATGGGAGATCGGTAGTTCTTCGAGTCATTTACAACAGCATATAGAATCTGTTATAAGATTGAATGGCACTGAATGTGTGTTCCATATTACAAATATGTGAATAGGGAACATTAGTTTTAAAAGGAAATTGTGTGTTCCAAAATGCATTGTTTGGGCAGAGAACAATTATTAAAACTTGAACGTGTGTTTGAATTATATAATTCATAACAAAGAATGTTTTATAAAAAAAATAAAATTCCCTTGATCTAGTATCTTAAAATGGGGATGTTACAATCATTAATTTAATTATCAAAAATTAAATTAATGCCCATCCTCACAAAATTTATTAATTTAATTACTTTAATTAAATTAACTTACACCTCACCTAGACACCTCATCATAGACCTATTCATAACATGTTTCCATAAGTAACTAAGACATAGCCCTACCTGCCTTAATTAACTAGGACTTACTGTAACCCTAAAATCGCATGCCTATTCTTCCTATAACCGTGCACGAAGTTGGTGGACAATTCCGTGGACATAAAAACCCGAAATAAAGGTACTGCGATCACGGTTTTAAAACCGCGAGCGCGGTCCTAAAACCGCGATCGCGGTTATTGAATTCTAGGTTCGGTAATTACCAAACCTAGTTCCGCAATCGCGGTTTATAACCGCGAGCGCGGTTATAAACCGCGATCGCGGAACTCTGAGACAAAATTTAACAGTCCCGCGACTCGTTATTTTCCTAATTTTCAATTCAAACCGCGACTTTTCCTAAACGTTTTTCACTCGCACTTTCAATACTATCTCAAAATTGCTCATCGGACTTCTGGATAGCGATAGATTCAACCATGCCGCCAAGACGAGGAGGTAAGTCCCCGATTGTAATCATTTTTTTGCATTTTAGGTTGTTTTTTTTGCATTTTAGGTTTTTTTTGGCATTTTCATGGGTTTTGTGAATTGTTTGTTTATGTATACAATTTTATTGTTTTATCAGTTGGTCGGCAAGCTCGGGCTCGTGCAAACCGTCAAAACATTCCTCAAAACCCACCGAACATTCCTCAAAACCCTCCGAACATTCCTCAAAACCCTCCTCCAAACATAGATCCGCCCCCTGTGGCTCCTTCTGTCCCCACTGAGCCAACAGGAACGCAAGATAATATCATTGGAAGAATCCAAGAAAATAAAATTGTCATTGAGAACCTAATTCAAACTATAAGACAAAACCATGCTACAAATCCATCCCGCATGACTTTAGCCAATACATTGCAAACATTGATTGGCGAAGTCGAGTCTGCAACCAACCAAATACATAGATGGAACACCTTTAGAAGTGACTGTAGGCGGTGGTATGCGGATAAACTATCTCATGCGGCTGTCAAAGACAAAAAAATTGGAAAAGACCTAATTTGTGCATTATTTACCGACCCTAGAACCAATGCCCCCCCTGCAGTTACTTGCAAACGGTTCCCAATCCATTGGTGCCATGATGATAGAATCAAAAACAATTTTTGGGACCGATGGTGGATGGTTTTTGATTATCCACCATGCAACAACAATGAGGTTCCTCTTTATTTTTTGAAGAAATTATATTGTGAGTTTGTGCTCAATGAGGTCCCGAATTATTTTGACTTTTCAGACTTTTTTGGTCGAGGAGGTGGCTCTGCACAGAGCAGACCTGGTGCACGCGTAGGTCAGCCTAGGATCCCCCATGCCCCAAAACCCCCATTGCCTTCAGTTATCCCTCCTACAGTGAAGGAGGTTGTGGAGATTGATACATTGCATGCATTGAGGGAGCTCACTGACACTCTCACCCAGCATAGCACCCAGATTGCATCCGGTGATGTTGGTGGAGGTGCCAGTTCTAGTGCACCACACCACTGTGGATCATGTGGTGCCGTATGCACTGCAGGCGAGACATCATTTGCTGGTTCACAGGATTTTTTTTCTATAGATGAGATGCTGGGGAATGTTTTTGGAACTGGAGCCACTGATATTGGTCTTTCACAGGTAAATTTTAAATAAATTTAAATAATATATATATGTACAATAGTTTAATTCACATGTTTGAGATATTAATATATATATGATTGTACTTCATGTACATACATGTAAAAAACTAATTTTTTATTTTATTTTAAATAGCAAGAGCCGGTGAAGGAAACATCCGGTGTTGACATGCTAGCTACTGCGGTTGGGCGTGTTTCAAACGTAAGTTTCAAGTTGTACAAACTTACATTTTTAATAAATCATTTAATTGCACTAGATTATTATTATAATTTGTTTCACGTGTATGTTGCACATGTATTAATATTTTTCTCTTTTATACACAGGAGCCTGGCGGGTCATCATCTGCTCAGGGAACTGAAGCTACTGGCATGCCTCACGTGAGTTTTACGCAGGTTAGTTACAAATCTCTTTAATGAATGATAAGAGTGATGAAGAAATGTAAAAAAGGTTAAATCCTCTCGTACCCTTTATCTAAAAAAATCTATGCGTCCTTTCCATATGATTATAAGTTTTATATGGATTGGTGTACTGAGATTTAAGAATTTACAACATCATTGTACCCTTAATAGACAGACTCCTCCAATTTATGACAACTCCTGCGAACCCTAACTCCACCACTCATATGAACCCTAATAGATTTGGAGGCGGCGGACATATATATGTGCACACGTAGGGTTGTGTGAAATTACGTGATGGAGGTGTCCTTTCATTTTAGAAACTACATCCCCCTCTGCAGAACATGTAGACCCCTAAGGGTTTGTTTCTAGAAATATTCTTGGGCACTGGGTGTGGGGCTTCAGTTGCTCAAACTGCAGGTGGCAATGGAGCCATTGTTGGGGTTGGATCTGACACTACTGGCACCAATGTTGCCAAGAACTTGCAAGGAGGAATGGAAAATCCTGTTATCTTTCTTGGGGACACTAATAACCCATTGGGAGGTTGAGTGAATCCTAACATCTTTGTTAGGGGTGCAAACACTAGGGTTTTCTCCCTTGTTGATAGCTTGGAAACTCCTGCTACAACTAAAGCTTTAGTCAATCACTCATTTAATGAGGTTTTGTAAAAGAAGACATAGATCAAAACCATGAGGCCTACTAAGAGAAACCCAAGTGTAACCTTTGGCGATGAAGTCCTCGAAAATATTCATTATACCAAGATCATGCCTTGATCTGTAGATTCACTCATCTTTAGCCTATCCTCCCTATCCTCCATGATTAGATCTCCAAGAATTGGTTCCCGCTTCTAGCGGGTAGGTTAGACCTCTACCCCTATGCTAAGGGAATTTTTATTATTTTTTCCCCTCTATCTGACAAGGACAAATTTTCTAAACAACTTTGGGTTTTCCAACAAAGGTACCTTATCTTAAAACCATGGTTCACATCATTCAACCCTCTCACTGAATCTTTATCACACAAACCAATCTAGATCAAATTACCCCACTTACCCCTATAATTTTAGGACCATAGTTGTCTGATATCCATAGGAAATACCTTGGGAAACATCATTAACGTCGAATCCCAAACTCTATGATTTACACATTACATGTATATGCAAGAATTTCTAATGGAGATTGATACTCAATACAAAGAATCTAAATAAATAACCACCTAAATACCTTAAAGTCGCACCAAAATCAAACTTTCGTCAAAGTCCTCTGGACTGTAAGGGCCTAACTTTCAGATCTAGGAGATAAATTTTTTTGGGGCATTCTGCTCCTGATTGTGAGGTTGTAAAACATTAAAAAAGCAGAATAATAATTGGCCTGGACAAATGCCATCCTTCTAAACATATCTTGTGAATTAAATCTAAGTAAATCCCAAATTCGATACAAGATGCACAAAAACATGTCAAATTTCTTATCCATACGGCCCACGAAGTAACGTCTGAGCGAGACCCCTTTGAGAGTGAGTGTCATACAATCCTTATAGTTAGCAATATGTTTTTCTCTATCAACCAAAAATATCTGCAAACTGTGGAATTTTCTTGAGAACCTCGGGCCATGTTGTCAGTACACCATTCCACTATGCTCTTTGCATCTTTTAATTTAGCACCATCTTTGTACTTCAACTCTTCTCTTGCAAGAGCTCTTTTCACACATGCCCCTACACTATCATGCTCTCCTTTTCCATGTCCAGCCTCAGTGAAACTCCAAATATGTTACACACCCATCTTTACGTGCATTCTGCTCATCCAATAAAACATTCGTGCATTCTTAAACTGAGACGTGCAATTATCTGACCATATATAATGTTGTTTGAAGTGGATGTCCCTATCAGACAAGTTTCCATAAAATAAATGGAAACACCCTTGCACAAATTCAGTAGAATGAGTACGATCATCACTGATATAAAAGTGGTACTCTCTTAAAATTTTTCGATCATTCTCTGTACTGTCAAGAGAATGTAGAAATGCTATATGCACAAAAATGGCAACTTGTACTGAGTTGTAATATTGCGATTGAACCTCCATTTGTGGTTGCAATGTGTAATTCTCTGCAAAATCGACCACTAAAACAATAGTACCAATAGGAAATGTGTCTTTGCATAGCTTGAATTGTTCATCCAACCATCGAGCTCTATGTGTATGCCTCGCATACTCATAAACAATTTCATCCTTAAATTTTCTCATAAATTGAAAAATGGGCATTTATTCTGTAACTAGCTCACACCGTTTCGACTCTTTTCCATCTTTCAACTGGTATGCAACTGATTTATATTTATCAAATTCAACTAAATTATGTCCTATTGTACCTTCAATTTTCTCATGGATGCAACTTTCCAATTTAGGTAATCCGCCGCATGTACTACAACTTCCATCTAAACAATCCTGACTATAAAAAAATTGTCCAACTTCTTTTTCACAAAATATAGTAGGAATGAAATCCCTGGAAGATATTGGTGGAACTTGAACACCACATTCAGATAACATAGTTTTAGAATGAAAATTAGAACGAATACGTAAAAATTTAGCATAATGCATCGCAAATTCAACATGTTGCCTACAACAACAAGTGGTGCGAGCATGGTTGATTTTCACATAGAATGGTTTCAACATTTCAAAAAAACGTTGACTAATTTTAATTTCCAGATTCTCTTGTTCAAACTTACGAAAAAATTGAGTTTGAGTCATATCTAAGAAATGCTTTGGATGTGGTTCACGATTAGTAGAACCAACTCTCCGTTTTATAACATCTCTTGTATTAGGTGAAACTCTAGTGTTATCATGCCAAAATTTAATAACAACTTCTCTTATAGCATCAGAATTATTTTTGTCCTTACGCGGTGCTCTAGCAGAAAATGCCCAAAAATCGACATTATTGAGTGATTGAAGGATATTACGTCTTTCAATTGCTTTCATTAGAGTTTTTCGATTAACTTGCAACATTCGACTTGTTTGCGTAATCAAACGTTGTTTTTTTATTGATTCACTTACAACACTAGTAGCAAGTACACGACGCACAATATTACTATCCCTAGTGTGTCTCTTTACACCAACAGTGTGATATGCATCATGAAGGTTTTCAACAATTGTAGAGGTTTGACCACGTATGTTAGATGTTGTCAATCCTAAGGTGTTTAATGTAGGTCTCATTTTAATCAATTTCATCAAACTAACCAACAACTGACATCTTTGGGAATCATTTAAAATTTCAAAATGATTATCCCAAATTTCAGTGGCTTTTCTTCTGATTTGTCGTTCAGAAAGTTTGTCAGACATTGGTTTCAAAATGTTTTCATCAATTTCAATCAAAAAATTAGGTTTCTTATGTAAAATCCTAGGAGGTGTTTTTGTCAAATTTTGTTTGTCTACAGTTTCAACATGAATTTCCTTATTCACATTTTCATTGTCTCCTTCAATTTCAACATTTGCTACATCATGAGTATTTAATTCTTCTTCAACATTGACAGTAAAAACTTCTTCATCACGAGTATTTAATTCAACTTCAACATTGACAGTAGAAACATTACCTAGTTCTTCATTGCTTACAATAGTTGGGATTGAAGATGAACCTCTTCTAGATTCACGAAGTTTCCGCATTCGCTCAGCATTTTGAATTTTGTTGGCCTCTAATTCGTTTGGTGTTTTTTTACTTAATGACTTCCTTTTTTGACTTCATTTTTTGTCTCCCATGATGTTTTGCTTCCGGTGATAAGAAAAACGTGCCTGGAAAAAGACAGAATTTCGCAGTAATTCGTACGGTAAGGTCAGAGAGTAAAAATCACATGGTAATTCAGACATTGGGATGTGTGTAAATATGATTTATAAACCGCGAGCGCGCTTTATGAACCGCGAGCGCACTTTATAAAGCGCGCGCTTTATAAACCGCGATCACGCGGTATTGTTTAGAAAAAAAACCGCGATCGCGGATCTATCTGCCGAACCCAAGCCTCGGAAAATCTTTGTTTTTCCCCAACCAAAGCTATGGAAGGTCATTATGAAGTGTAAAAGGTCAAAAAACCTCAAATCTGCTCTTCCAAAGACTTGAACCATGCTAAAAAACTGAAAACATTTCACAAAAATGGTGCCATCGCGTAGGGGAGACTCTTAGCTTTGTAGAAATATTGTTTTTAAAGTGAATAGAATAAGATAAATATCATTTTATAATTTCTTACTAACAATAGGTCTTTAAGACATTTTTTCCCGTGAATGTTCATGTCTACGTTTAAGACTGTAACTTTTGTTTCGCTTATCAAAATATGATAAAAATTATACCATCCCAAGCGTGGACAAATTCTATACACGTTAAAAAAAAAAAAATTGATTTCGATATTTTTTGATATAGTTATGGCGGGCAAACGGAAAGCGCTCCATTTTCTAAATATTTTCAGACCACTTTCACGGAAAAAATCATAAAAAAAAAATATTGCTAAAAAAAATACAAAATAAAATCCATCCCAAGATAGACAACTACATCTAACGTTTCACCAAAGGAAAAAAAAAAAACAAGATTTGGTCATCCAAAATGCGGGCAAACGGACTACAATCTTATAAGTTTTTAAAAAAAAAATCTAAGTCATATAATTTTAAGTGTTTAATATAGCTAAACTTGTCCATTTTTTACAAAAATTAGTATTTTAGAAACTAGATTCCGAATGCTACGATTCATATTTATATAAATTTTTCTAATTTAGAGTGCGTGTATAGCTAATAATCCCTACAAGTTGAGATTTCACTGTTTTTTGCAATATGATGTCCACAGATGACCCTATATTTGTCCATCAACTTCTCTTTCGTACATCCAAACAGCCATAGCCAACATTACAACTGATCAGAGCATTTTGCATTCATGGTATAATTTTGGGAGGAACTTCCGTGGTACTGACCACCATTCCACAAATAAACCACCATCATCATTTATAAATTGAACCTGTAACACCAGTAAGTGTGTTTATAACCTATAGTATTTCATTTCTATTCAGTTTATAAGGTTTCTCCACCTCTGTTTATCAAACACTATTGGCACTTTCACCCCACCACTATTACCTTCCTATGAGCCCAACTATTCCACCACCCACACTATCTAATCACATATACCTGCTTCCTGAATACCTATGAGTATTCTTAACACCTCCAAAGACCTCGTCATTCCATTTTCCATCTTTGTATAACCCCAGATAAACCTCCAACACCATATTTTATTGAATTTCTATCTTCCCGCCCATATTGACACTGGTTACCAATGACCGTGGTTGGTTTCCTCAAAAACTTCATCGTTCATACATGACCGACATCAGTCACTATATTTGGCATTCCCTCTAATAACAAAACCTAGGAACCTTCACCCAAGTGACCCGAATGACCTAGAACTTGACCCTGACCTGTTCCAACACCTTGAATAACTACCTCACTGCAGATCTGAATCATAACTTAGCCTGTTATATTGAGATTTGTTTACTCTATTTGAATGAGACACCTAAATCATATTAACTATAGTAGGACATTATTTATTAATGATATTTCTTACATTAAGTTGTATTAACAATGGGTTGAATGCCACCAAGGAAGTATCACACTTCCTAGATCTAGCATACGCTAGGCAACCCAATGACATATATTATTTGACTCTCTTTTGGTGGTTTTGTTTTGTATTTCATGTAGTTCCTCCTATCCAAAAGGAAGCTCTCGTAGTCAGCAGTGGATTAAGAAGTCAGAACGCGTGCACGACCTTCAAACCGACCATCACAAGAGGTATTCCTCCTTAGTAAATGACCTTTTCTATTTTGTCAAAAATGTAAAGAAAATGGTGAAACAATGTGTTTATATATGTTTTCCTTATTCACATTGGGGAACATGTGCAGACATTTGTCCAACTCGAAATTAAGCATTGCATGTGCCGTATTTGATACTAGGAGTTAGGATTTGCAAATGGGATATTTCCTATTAATGCTCTCCTAGTACATCAAAATTTTGACATTAGATTGTGTTCTCAATAAGGTTTTTAATGAAACGTAATGAGGGATATCCTTTAATGTATGTTAAACATATGCATCTTGTGACGATGTGGTTTTTTATGTTAAACATATAAAAATTGCAATATCATGTTTTGTATATCTTTCGCATAATGTTTTTATAAATGTTCTCATAAACTACAATTCCATCATGTGTCTTTCAATTTTGATGTGCGGATGACGTGTTATGTTATTGATATCTATATGTTATGACTTTTTAAAAATGCTTTATAGGCATGGCTCGACCAAGAATAAATTTTGAAAATGAAGAGGAAATAATATCATATCAAAGAGAATATCAAAGACAACATCGTAGAAGAAGACAATAAGAAATTAGAGATGCAAAATGAGAGGAACAATGTAAACTTCAAAATGGTAATGATAGACAATAATTTTCCAAACACATGGCTGAATTAACAAATGAAGAATTAGATATAGAAAGACAACAACATGCAAATATCATGATAAAAATTCATGCATGGTCATCTCAAGATGACTTACATGTATACAGAACAAGGATACAAAATTTTATTCATTCAGATCAGTTGCTTGAGGAAGAATCACAAGTATGTAAATATTTGATTACATTATTTGTGTAAATGTTTTTTTAGATTGCATAGTGTTTTGAGTATGTTGGTGAAAAAACTATTAAAAAATCAAATTGAAGGTCATAAATATGGAAAAGGAACCCCTTTTTCCAATCTTGTATTCTCTTTATTTCGTATCATTCTTTGACTAGCCTTGCTAATTTTTAGAACTTGCATATTATATGATTTTTGTCTATTATATGTACATCGATTTTTTTAGTTATATATTGAATCATTAGATAATTTTTTAAAAATAACTTATAGGTATGGATCAACCAAGATTAAATGTGTAAAAGGAAGATGAAAGAAGATCATATCAAAGAGAATATAAAAGACAATATTGTAGAAGAAGACAACAATAAATAACATATGCACAACGAGAGGAACAAAGGAAACGTCAAAATGGTAATGAGAGACAATGACTTGAAAAATGGAGGGCTGAAGTAACAAAAGAAGAAATAGTTTCTGAAATACAAGAACATGCAAATAACATCATGAAAATTTGTACACGATCATCTCAAGATGACTCACATGTATTAAGAAGGTTACAAAGATAGATTCATTTGAAGATCAGTTTCATAAGGTAGAAAGACTGCACATACAAGAATTTCAACGCGAAGCATCTTAAAGGAATTATATTAGATTGGTTGGTAATGTTGAAGTAAATTCTGGGGAAGGAAATTCAACATTGGTGGATCACATGCTTGAAACACCAGAAAACTTGACCCAAGATATAACGAATGTCGATGTTAGAAATAATGTAGAGAATAACGGTGTGCAAGAGGAAACACCATTATAACTAATACAAACAACAAGAAGAAGAAGACTGAAAAATAATGATTTATAAGAGGATTCAACAATTGAACCTAGAAGAATCAGAAGAAGAATGCAAGAATTTCATTTTGAGAGAGAAAAAAAAAATTGATCCTAATGGAATGCTTGGGAGATATTTTTATACCTTCCAAATGATTTTTGACATGGTCTTGATAACTTTATTTTACCGATGATGTGTTATATTTGTCAAGAATGCTACCTTGGAATAAAATTTTCTCAAACAATAGAAGGATCTGTGTGTACCAGATGTCAACAAGAGAGATGTCCTCACCAATTTTCAACATCAAACAATATGGATCATAATCCACAACCGTCAGAACTCATAAACTTAACTAAAGTTGAGGAAATGTCGACATCCCGTGTTAACCCAATCCTACAAGTGACACATTTAACTGGAGTTCAATACAAATATAAATTTCACACAATAATTTTTCCTCAAGAATTAAAATAAATTTCTAAACTTTTTCAACATATATTGAAATATTTATTGATGATTATTGTTTCAAGGAGAGATCAAGGTGGAACAGATTACAATTTTACAGTCAATAGAGAGCAAGTTTATAATGAACTAAAATATAAAATAGAACATGAAAAGTTGTATTCAGATTTTGATATTGGTGAAAATTATCTAAATGAACTTCCACATTGTTTTGATGAAAATGTATTCGAGAATTTGAACTCTTTCCTTATGGAGTTTGATTCTGATGTAAATGAAATTGTATTTTTAGGTCCAACCATTGAGATAGATGATGGATATGTCATTAGTCACACAACATCTATGGCCTCTAAACCACCCAATTCCCCAAGGGAGATGGAATTAATCCATGATTAGGTAAATAACCCTCATGCGGACCCTAATTGTAATTTGGGTGTGAATTCGGGGTTTCGCCTTCCTTCTATTTTTCCACAATCATGTTTTCCTTGTGAAATTTTGTCCCAAAATCCGTGGATATGTGGTATTTTCTAATTGGATGCGGCCCAGTGGGTCGTTTCAGTGAAACTTGTCACTTTTGTTACATTTGTAAAAAAAATTAATTCAATATAAGGATCATAGGTTTGGAAAACATCCCCGATTCATGCATTACATGTCAAACATGCTCATGAGACGTCATGTAAGAAATTCATCTGTAATGTTTGTCAAGAAAACATCCAAGATTTTTCAATCACCATCAATGAGTTATTCAAGAATATTAAATATGTTCCACATTCACATCTAGCCAACCATTTAATATAGTTTGGAACATCCTTAAGGGGTATTATTGGTATCCAACTTGATTCTCCTGCGAAGGGTTAAGCAGCATCACGAGACTTGTTGGATACTTAGAGACATGTGAATCATGATGTGAGTCATTTTGTAGCCAGGGATGGGATTCAGTTGGCTCTTTTTCACTCAGACTTTTGAGAAATGGATAGCATCTTCCTGAGGGTTTGATCTACCCTCAATACTTTAGGTTGTGCCTTCCACTAGGGTGAGAGGACCCATTTTATAACCTGTATTGGTAGAGGATATCAAGAGATCCTTCCTTGTACAAATTTCAAGGGAACCTTGAGAAAATATGATCAATACAACACAATATAACTCTCAGGAGTTGTCACACTAGAGAGTGGATATTTTTTCTGGTTAAGGTTCAGGTTACTAAGATAATTATTGAAACCTAATTGTCTCTACATATTTTTGGAGTAGAATTTGTTAAAGATTTTTGGATACATGTTCATGTAGGATTTTATCAGTTGAGGAGTTTTTTGGAGTGAATTTAAGCAAGACAAAGTTGATTTCACCAGATATTTGAGAACCTTTACAAATTGGAAGACTCATAGAACAAAATGCTTCAAAATAACCAAAATATTCCTTCAACCATAATGTGTGTGTCAATGGATGCCCAGAGATGCATGGTTTCACACAATCTTCAATAATTCAACATAGAGGATCATGCTAAAAGACTCAATTAAACATTAAAATCCTGGATTCATCATGCCTAAGATACACTCATAGAATAACAAACAATATTTGTCAACCTGGTGATAGTAAAATGATTTTAAATTTTTTATTGCATTACAAGATGAAAGCTCTTCTCATAGTAAAATTGAAAATGCCACAATACTATCACAGGGATAAGATCTTGTGTGATTTCAGAGCGATTCTAACATAAGATTTCAATAGGAACAAGAAAAACTATTTGAAAACACTCTGAAATGAAAGCAGACACAATAATGCTCATGATCAACATAGACTTATTCGAGGTTCATTAGATTCATCAACAAGGGAAAGTTTCTTCAAAAATCTCAAAGCTCATCAATGGATGTACACTTGAAACCAACTTGACATGATTAAAATCTAAAACACACGAGATAACTAGGTTTTATCAAATGGTCTCTCAGGAAGAAATTGGTTTCTCTCAAAATTTTCTCATAGAAATTCAACCCCCTGACAATTTACATGACTAATCCATGCCTCGTATAGCACTCACTTTACATCAAAGCCCTTTTTCCCCCCAAGAACAAGAATATTCTGAGGAATCCTATGTTTGTTACAATATTTTCTTTGGAAAATGACATCTAACAGATTTACACCCAAAAACTGTCAGGTGGACAAAAGATAATATTTTTTCAATATTTCCATCAGTTGATTTGGAGCATCAATGGTGGAAAAACCAGATGAATCACATTATAACCGTTAACTTTTCCTTTCACAATTTTGAATTTGAGCCATCCACGTGGAAAGATCTGAGTTGAAGTGGGCCTGGGAGCACCTTTTACATTTTATGACCTTTGAAGAAAATGTGTATTTTTGACATTTTGGTCTACCCACTCACTTTTGATCAAGGCCCAACACGTGGCTTACTCTAGGCATTTGACGGGGCTGCGTCCCTCTTTATAGCTTTATTCCTTTTTCACAAAAATGCCTAAATTCTCAAATAGCCCTGAAAATCCACCTTCCCACTTTGAATTTCCAAACTTCCATGTGTCCCTCTCTCATTGGATAGTGGAGTCACAGTTCAATTCATAACTTTATACCTTTTAAAGTTAAAAAAATTCAAAGTGCTCCGACAACCCACCTTCTCGCTTTGACTTTTCAAACTACCACGTGTCCCTCTCTAATTTCCCAGAGGAGTCATGGTTAAATTCATTGCTTTGCACCTTTTAAAGTAAAAAAAATTCAAATTACTCCGACGACCCACCTTCCCACTTTGACTTTTCAAACTTCCATGTGTCCCTCTCTGCTTGGCCAGCGGATTCATGGTTCAATTCATAAATTTACACCTTTTAAAGTTAAAAAACTTCAAAGTGCTCCCACGACCTGACTTCCCACTTTGACTTTTCAAACTACCACGTGTCCCTCTCTGATTGGCCGGTGGAGTTACAATTTAATTTGATATTTTTGCAAACATATCAAAAAGTGACAAGTTCATAAAATAGACCTGACATGCCCCATCCAATTAATGATGGACATGTATATATGAACATTGAGACAAAATTTGACAGGGAAAATACGACTATGGAAGATAAAAATGCAAAGGAAGCTTCATCATTTACGCTCAGAATGAATTTTTCTCCAAGGAAAGAGAAATTGAAAACAATACCAGGCTTAATGCGATCTATAATCATAATGAAGGATTAGAAATGGAAATCAAATGAAGGAGAAAGTTTTACACATCCATACAAGGAGACATAACATTTTTCAAACCATACGTAGTGAGGAATTTTTGAATAAACGGGTTGAGATCAAATTGAGCACTAACATTGGCTTTGACTTGGGGATGGGAACTCATAACGAGTTCTGCAAGAACAACATAGCAGACCATGTGCCAAACAATCCATTGGGAAATGGAGTCAAGAACCAAATTACAGAGAAAATAAAACACATTCCAACCTCCCAAGAACAAACTGAAAAAGCAACAAAAACCGGCCGCCAAGGACCGAGATAACTAGAAAAAATAAATGTAGAGAAGAAACAAAAACAAATAATTGTACATTGTACAATGAAGCATACCTTGATCCTAAGAAATCTATCAAGGAAATGTTTCAAGTGCCTTCCATTGATAGGCAACTCAAGCAATTCCCCATCTAGATCTTTTAGGAAGAAGGTATGCTCGCCAATTCTTATGTCAATAGAATAACAGCCCATCCATAAGCTATCAAATTTTCCATGCTTGCCCTTAGCGTCATGTCTGTTATCCCAAAGGAGCATAAGATCTCCCACACTGAAAACTCTTGGAGTGACTTTTTTATCAAATAGATTTTTCATTTTCTCCCTAAACTTCACATATCTTTGATGGGATGCTCTTCTCTCTTCATCTAGTCCAACAATTTGATTGATACATGCATCATAAGGACTAACCTCCTTTTCCTCTAACTGTCTGATGACCTGATAGAAGATAATTTCATATGCAGGGGAAGTAAAGCTTGAGCTCCATATACCAACTCAAATGGGCTTTTTCCAGTTACTTTCTTAACAGTAATCCTATCTACCCATATAACAAACTTTAACTGCTCACCCCACTTCCTTTTATTTACCTCCAAAGTTATTCTGATTATCTTCAATAAATTCTTGTTGCTTGACTCAGCATGTCCATTACCTTGGGGGTTATAACTGGATGCATATGTTAAAATCATCCCATATTCTTGGCACATATCCACCAAAGGTTTAGGTCAAAAGCTCATGGAATTATCAACAACTATTTTGGTAGGCACTCCAAACATGTGAATGATATGATTCAGGATGAACTTGATGACAATTTTGTGGGTTCTCTTCTTGGTAGGTATTTCCTCTAACCACTTGGTGAAATAGTCTTTAGCCACCAAAATCTATCTATGGCCAACACTTGATGAAACTAAAATTTCACCAATAAAATCCATACCCCATTGCTTGAAAGGGGCTTCAATTGATATTGGCTGTAAAGGGAGAGAACCAAAAGCTTTCATTTTCCCTACAAAACTTTGGAAGCCATCACACTTCCTTACTAATAAGGTTGTGTCTTTGAAAATTTTATGCCACCAATAACCAGCCCTAAAAATATTGTGGGAAGTCACCATTCTAGCAAAATGTCCTCCACAAACTCCTCCATGGAAATCAGCAATTAGTTTTGAAGCTTCATCCTTAGTGATACATCTTAAGAGAAACCCCTCAGGGTTTTTCTAAGCCAACCCTAAATCAGTGATGACATATTTTTGGGATATCAGTCTAAGTGCTCTTTTCTTATTCTTTCTTAAATAATATGGGTGTTACAAATGTTTGAGATAAAAGATAATATCCTCGTACCATTAAGAGTTTGTCAATTTCTCAAGGATATTCCCCTTTTCTTCTTCAACCTCATTTATCTCAACAGTTTTCATATTTCTCTATGTCATTAGCTTTGTGAGTGCAAAACCTCTCACCAATTTTTTAGTTTGGATATCCATGTCATACTCTTGCAAATTATTTTCCCATTGGTATCTCTTTCTTGAAATTTCCATTTCTGATAGGATATCCTTCACCATAGTATGAGGAACAAAAGCTATGACTTTAGAACTAAAAATGAAGGGACTAAAGATTTTTGTGGTTCTGACTAAATAAAAGGCTTGTTTCTTCATGATTGCATATTTTATTTCTGCCCCCTGTAATGCTTTACTAAAGAAATTAATTGGCCTTTCAGCTCCTTCGTCATCATTTTGTAACAACACATATGCAATGGTATTCTTAGAAGTAAAGGAGAACATTTGGAAAGCTTTCTTGTAATTAAAAGTTGCTAGAACAGGGGAATTTTTCAATGCTTCTTTGATCCCAGTAAAGGCTTGAACAATTGTTTCTTCCCATTTGATGCTTTGATCCTTCTTCAAGATGCTAGTGATTGGGATAGTCAATTCAAAAAAGTTAGAGATAAACCTCCTATTAAAGTTTATCTACCCAAAAAAGGATTGAATCCCCTTTTTGGTTCTCAGGATAGGAACTTTGTTAATGGCGTCCACTCTCTCAGGATCAATCATGACACCTTCTTATGACACAATATATCCGAGTAGCTTTTCCTTTTGAACCCCAAAATGACATTTCCTAGGGTTTAGTGATATACCACATTCCCTGCATCTTATCAACATATTTTCTAAATGTTGCAGGTGATCATTTCTTTTCCTAGAGAAAACAGGTCACATCATCTTAATACACAACAATGAAATCATTTATATATCCAGAGAAAGCAACATCCATTGCTCTTTGAAATGTGGCTCCAGCATTCATCATGCCAAAAGGCATTCTTACATATACAAAAGTACCCCATGGAGTTGTGAAAGTAGTTTTGATTCACTCTGATTTCTTTACAACTACATGTTTATAACCAGAGAAACCATCCAAAGCGGATAACAACTCAAAATTAGTAACCATTTGTAGCATGTTATCCATATTTGGTAGGTGGATAGTTATCCTTGATTGATACCTTTTTTATATTTCTAAAGTCGACACACAATCTTATGTCTCCATTCTTCTTTCTGACATGTACCAGGTTTTCAACTGATGAAGAGTACCTTGTAGGCTGTATAATCCCTCCATCCTTTAAATTTTTCAACTCTTCTTGCATATTCAGGGAAAGGAGTGGATTAATTGGTCTTTTTTCTGCCTAAATGGCTTGGCATTAGCCTCTACGGGTATCTCATGTTGAAAGATATCCTCCCTATATGCTTTCAGTTCTAAGTATGACCATGCTAAGAAATCTTGATACTTTTTCAACAATTATACATATGAATACTTCTCCTCTTTATTAAAATTGCTTCCTATCCATATTCTTCAAGGTTTATCCTTTTTGCTAAGGTCATGTTCCTCAACATACCTCGAAACTGACATATGTCTATCAACAATGCAGTCAACATTATCAAAATTTGATTCCAATGTAGCCAAACCCCTGGGAATAGTATTAGTCTTTATTTGAATAATATCCTTACCAAATAAGGTTTCCTTCCCCTTAGTTGCACAAACCATTGGTTCCCAATCTACATTTTGATTGGTAAATTCCCCTTTATTATGCAAAAACCTTTAGACATGGGAATCATCATCAAAAACTTTCCAGTGCTTAATGTTATCAGGGACAGAAGGCCTGGTCAAGATTTCAATATCATACTCATAATAGGGAGATACTACATAATTTTCAAACTTAGATGCTAATAGTGCTAATTTGTCTGATACATTATTATACTTCCTGTCATGATGTATTATATTGAAAGAATCAAACATTTCAATAAAATTCCATATTGCATGCTTGTATTACTTTATTCTTTGATTCTTTATAGCATACAGATTTCTGACTTGTTTGACTATTAGCTCTGAATCTCCTTTAACAATAATATCTATGATACCATGCTTCCAAGCAATTATCAAACCCAAAGTAGTGCTTCATATTCAGCAATATTGTTTGTGCACTCAAAATTTAATTTAAAAGAAAAATTAAACTCCTCTTGGTTTGGAGATATCAAAACTACACCAGCTCTATTACCAAATCTAGAACATGCCCCATCAAACATTAGGGTCCAAAGAGAACCAGCCTACTCAGGGAACTTTCACTCATCAATTTTGTGCTCCTTGAAATGAGTGTATCCCACAAAGTTATTGACATCAAAATCTATATACAAAACTTCATAAGAAGCATTGTTATGGTCTTCATTGATATGTAGAATTTTCTTCTCACCATATAACTTGACAAGGTTCCCCTCAATGGGTATGGTTGCATATGATATGTCCATTTACAAGCTTCCACCCACACTGGCTACACACTTTCTAGATAAAAACATCCCCCACTTAGCAGGACAATCCACAATAACTACATTCATGATTAAATACTCTCCTGGGTAGGCTACCAATTGCACTACCAATCCCTTGACATATCCAATTACTGGAACTTCTCTTGAGTCCATAGTAGTACACTTTCCAAAAGTTTTTGTTACCTTGATATTTACTTCATTCATTACCTCTAGAGGCATTACATTGCATGAGGCTCCTGAATCAAATATGTAATTATGTACCAATCTATCTTTGATAATCAAAGTGGCATAAAAAGGATCTACATCAAGTTGAGATTCTACCAGAGAATTTCCCAAATTTACACCTCATATGATTCCCCCAATTCCTTCAATGCTTGTGGTAGTTCCAATTATGAAATAGTAGGAGAAATTCCTATATTGTTTACACTTTTTCCTTGGGTGATTTTCTCTTCATTAAACTCCAAATACTCAAATGCCCTCTTCCATGCTCAAGGATTCTAATAAATTAAACAATAGGGACAATAACCTTGATCTGACTCAATATCTGGGCTATATCACAAGGAAAATATTTGGGCAAGGCAATGTTAGGTGGGAGATTCACAACTTCTTCTTATAGCAAGGGAATTTTCATATTTTGGGTTTGAGCAGGAGGACTAGTTCTATTTAGGGACACTAGGCCTTTTCCATGTGTATCTCTCTTAGGGGCTTCCTTAGGGATATTGGTAAGAATTGGAATCTTTGGCTTGGATTGTAGCCCTACCCCTCTGTTAACCTTACTCTTGGTATTGTGTTCCTTTTCTTGGGCAACTGATGCATTCATCAGCAGTTGTCTGTACTCTTCAGAAGGAATTCCCCCATCATACTTTTTTATCATAAAATCTCTTAAGTACTCAAAATAATGGTTAGGTAAATCAAATTCTTGTACCATATCAATTTCAAAAGTACTGATAGGGGGAAGAGGTAATACATGGTGGACACAATCCTATAAACTTTCAATAGTTCTGGCACTCATTAGTTTAGTTGAGGTTG
This sequence comes from Taxus chinensis, assembly GCA_019776745.2. Classification (NCBI taxonomy): domain Eukaryota; kingdom Viridiplantae; phylum Streptophyta; class Pinopsida; order Cupressales; family Taxaceae; genus Taxus; species Taxus chinensis. Next base: position 673,742,126 of record CM034146.1, read on the forward strand.
CCCCTTGCTGTGAACCTTTAAGGAACATCATCATGCACACATCATCATCCACTTCGTAAACTTCCTGATCAACATAAAATGAGGTGTGTGACAAGAAACACCTATGACACCACTCTATAACATGGTCTTCTTCAACATTAGCAACCCTGGTAGTCAAAGGATCAAGAACCAATCTATTATCCCTAGGTTGAGGTTGTTTATTTCCTGGTCCCATAGGCCCTTTTCCTCTGTCATTAGATCTAAGATCACCCCTGGGATGATTACCAAATCTTTCCTGACCTTGCAGCTTGTGCTGACCCTAGGAACTCTGTCTAATCCCCTTCTTTGCTCTAGCCAACTTGTAGGATATCTCTTTTACTGCCCCAACTAAGGTCTTCACAACTTCCTCGAGATCCATGGATTTATTTTTCTGATGATCCTTCAAGATTTATCAACTTGACACCCTCCCTCTTAGGAGGCTTGCCAACAACCTTGATATTGTTTTCTATTTGCAAAGCCATGGTGAAATTTTGCCTCAGTGCTCCTGGATTTTTATCTTTCAAGTAATAAGCAACCTTTAATCAAAAGCATCAGAATATTTGATCAGACAGGATTCATCACTTGGTTTAAAGCTAATAGGTAACCTATTCAAGGTTTTATTGAACCTAGTATTGAAATCCTTAACATATTCATTTGGATTTTTTTTTACATTTTCAAATTCTGATAAAAGGAATCTATGATCTGTCATATCCCCATACTACAATCTGAAGGCATTCTTCATCTCTTTCTATGAATCTATTGAGTTATCTGAAAAATATTTATACCAATCACGTGCATCCTCCTCAAGAGTATGAATAAATAATTTTATGTACATGTCTTCAAAATCAATTTAAAATTCCTCCATCATATTGAAAAAGAGTCTTAAATGTTGGTCACTAGTAATTGCATTATTTTTTTAAATTTTGGAAATTTATTTCTGACATCCTATGGCACAGCATTAGGATATCCATCCACACCTCTGAAATTTATAGGACCAAAGGTATTGACCACAAAAGGAGGTCTAGGTGGAGGCTGAGCCATATTGCCTTGGGGAAGTGAATTCACAGGGGAATCTAAATGATAAGGAACAAGAGGTCCTCTCGGGCACAAGAGTATAGATTTCAAAATATATACCCTCTGTTGGTTCAATTTCATGGAAAATCTTATCAACTTTAGAAGACACAGGGGATAATTAGGAAGCACACTTTTCAAAGACAAATGAAGGCCCCTCTCCAGTTGGAGAACTCAAATTAACATGAGGACTATTTGGTTCAGAGTCACTTGAAGTAGTGTGGTAATCTTCAACCATAGTCAGATCACCTTTAAAAAATGCTAACTCCTTTCTTGAGTTCTGATCTCCTACTACTTTCCATACTCGTCTTCCTTCTTATTTTATCCTTTCCCATCTCTTGAAACAAATTCCTAGTAGGATCTCTAGTGAATAAAGATATTCTTCCCTCTAGTCTTGTAAACTTTACCAAAAAATATCACTTGACACAGGTTAAGGCACTGGTAATTATCATATTTTCAAATCAACACAGAGTCGCCACTAAGGATTCTCACCTTAGTTATGCAAATTAACTATAAGTAATGTGTCAAATGTCTTATCAACACTCAATTCTTGCAAATCTTAATGGATCCGACCTTCCTTTACCAATATTTATCACTATTTATACAAATTCAGTGCAATAACCACTAGAAAATGGAAATACTACACAATGAACTTGTAATTCCACACAATTCTTACAAATATTAACAAAGGATGACATTTAAACAATGTATTTGCACTTAAATCATGTAAGAAACATTACCAAGTTTTGGCATATGTATGTATTTGTGAAAATAGTCCCCCCGACAACGACACCATTCTGGTGTAGTTGTAACACAAACAGATCCTGGTAATGTTCAAAAAATCCTCAATAGTTCAAATAATTCCTGGAAATTCAAAGACTCCCCGACAACAGCACCATTCTGGAGGAACATGTTGTAGAGAAAGATGAATCATGATGTGATTCATTTTGTAGGCGGGCAGGGGATTCAACTGAATCTTTGTCACACAGGCATTAGAGAAATGATAGCACCTTATCAAACTACTTTATGTTGTACCTTCAACCAGTGAGAGACCCTTTTTGTCACAATTTTCACAATTTTGATGAAAACCTTGGATCAATAAAACACCACAGAACTCTCACGATTTTACACTAGAGAGTGGAGATGTTTTCTTGACATGGTTCAGGTTACTAAAGACAATAATTGAAACTTGACATATTTTAGTAGTGAAATTTTTGAAACATGACACAGTCAGTTCATGTGAGGTGATAAGTATTTTGGTAGTTCAGGATGGGATAAAGTTGGATCTTTCTTTACAAATTGGAAAACTCATAGAAAAAAATGCTTTAGAATAACCAAAATATTCCTTCAACCAGAGGTATGTACCAATGGAGGCCCAAAGAGAAATGGTTTGACACATATTTTGAGAATCAACACATGTTAAAGGCTCAATTAAGCTAGAAATCCCTAATTAATCATGCCTAAGATACACTCATAGACTTACAAACAATGTCAACATAATTAAAGGGTGACACTAGATGAAATCATTCCGAAGTGAATCCTTATGTTTGTATACAGGATGGGATTCAGTTGGCTCTTTGGAAAACTCAGACTTTGGATCTAATAGATTTACACCATGAAATGGATAACACCTTCCTGAAATATTGTAACAATAATATTCCGAGGAATCCTTTGTTTGTTACAATATTTGCTCTGGAAAATGACATCTAATAGATTTACACCCAAAAAATGCCAGGTGCATAAAAGATAAGCTTTTTTCAATATTTCCATCGGTTACTTTGTAGCATCAATGGTGGAAAAACCAGAGGCATCACATTACAACCGTTAACTTTGCCTTTCACAATTTTTGATTTGAGCCATCCATGTGGAAAGATCTGAGCTGAAGTGGGCCTAGGGGAAGCTTTTGAATTTTATGAACTTTGAAGAAAATGTGAATTTTTGACATTTTGGTCCGCCCACCCACTTCTGATCTGGTCCCAACACGTTACAAGGTCTTATTCATAAAAAAGGCAATGGTCAATTGATTGATACATCAAATTGAATCACCTACCATTTTTTCACATTAAGTGTAGCAGATATGTATTGTCCTCGTTGTACATGCATTAATTCCTAGAACACCACTGGATTAATCCACAAGAAGCGCAAAATTGGAAAAAGCATAATATCATCAAATATCCTCATATAGTGGCACACTATATGCACCTACGACATACACTTTTCTGAAAGGAGATATTACAAAAAGGAATGAAAGTTAAAGATTATTGGTCTAGATATGAATGACAGAATAGAGGTTTTCCACATGTGCATCGATTTATATGGTTAGAAACGGCACCAAATATGGAAAACCTTGATTAGAATGATGATTTTCAACAAAAAAATGCTGAAAATTACTTCCATTCTATTTTCTATGCATGGAATCCTCAAGAGGACCCACACCAATGAAACATATAAGTAATTTAAATAGAATTCTTACATTCTCAAAATATATGATATATTCTTATGTGCTATGAATTACGGGTCTACCATAATTTTAAACAACATCCATGTCTTCAAAATCCAAGACAACTTGTATAAGTGGATATGGAACGTGACTACAAAGAGATTCTCAATTCTGTAGAGTGGCATATGATGTGTAAAGAGGGTTCCTTCCTATGTAATAAAAGAGGAAGAATGGTTTGTAGGTAAAATGTTAATTTTTTTGAATAATTAAATTGAAATTAAAAAAACTATGCGTGGAAGAACTAATAATGTATTTTTATCTTTTACAGGTATAATGCACCATGGCCATTGAATCTTAATGGATTAAAGTTATATCAAGAATTAGAGACAAGAGATAAAAAACTTAAACCTGCGAGAAATGATGAAAGAGTAAATACACAATCGCTACATATTACAATTGTGGAGAGAAAACATAGATTGGTAACCTGTTCTTTCTAAGCATGTTTGCAATCATGTACATTAAAAAGTATGCAGAAAAAGAAGAGAAGATTCTGAAACTTATCATGAAATGTTGATGCAGATTACAAGTACTAAAAACCCAAAAATGGCAGTAAGAGAAAACAGGAGACTTATAACTGAAACAATTGTTGAAAGAGACATTGGCGCACAAGAAACATGTCACATGTTGTTGGAGCTTCCATTAGTAGAGAGCAATAGATTATTTGTCAATTTAAATGTTTCACGTGAGGTGTTCAAACCAGTAATAACAACTGATGAATATAACCGTAAAGAACATGTAAAAAATTTCATTCAAAGGTACAAGAGTAAGCTTTTTTCCATGGAAAGTGTGTCACTTATTGATGTTGTTAGATATTAGACGTATAACTCAAGAAGAAAATGACATAACAAAGAGGAGGTTAGGATCTTGGTACCTATTGTGATAGTATCCCATGGTTTTCCTTCATACCTTCACATTAATCACATAAATGGGTTGATTTTTGTTGGTCACAATTATTTTTTTGCAAGTCATTTCATGATATAGAGAGATATATCAGAATTGATTTTGATTAAATAAGATCAACCTAGGATTCATTTAATTATAATCCAAGTCATGTTGAGAGGAGGACTACTAGAGAAGGTGTTGATAATAACAATGATTCTAAAGATGAAACTAATCAACATATTCAACTAAATACAACAGAACATGAATGGAAAATTATATGTGGGCTTCATCATGCTCAAAGTTTTCAAGTGACTGAAATAAATGTGTTGGGAATAAGAGATATTGATAGACAAGCACCATTGAATGATGAATATTGAGGTGAAGAATACACAAGTAAAGAAATAAAATTCATAAGTAGCATGAAAGATAATTGGTTAGTTATAGACAATGCATTAGCCCCAAATTTCAATTATGACACCTTGGGTGCTAAAAAAACAAACACTTGATATAATAATGACACATTATAATCAACGTCAAAATAACATGCCATTGCTCATGATAGTTCAAGGAACAATAAGAACTAGAAAATCCTATGTGATTGGCATGATTCGCCAAGAAATTTTTTGATACATCATTTCTAGAATGTTCTCCTCTTCTATTACTTGCACCAACACAAGTTGGAACATTTAATATTGGCACCTCAACAATCCATTCACAACTTTGAATCCCTATTTTAGATTTTTTAGAATTAGAAGAGTCAAGACTTACAACATTCCAACAAGAGATGTGCCACAAAAAAATATATATAGATTGATGAAATGAGCTTCATCGGACAAAGTTTGCTACAAAACATAAACTCGTAACTTCGTTAAGCATTCCCTAAAAAATTAGACATCAGTTTTGGTGGTGTTTCTATTATTTTTGTAGGAGATTTGGGGTAAATTCCTCCTGTTACAGAAAAACCACCATATAATAGTAATGGACATGCAAAGTTGTTAGGGGAGGCATTCAAAACAGTTGTTACACTGGATAAGGTATTTAAACAAGGAGTAAATGAAGACTAAAAATAGTTTCGACAACTTCTCACAAATCTTAGAGATGTGAATCCGATGCTGGATGATTAGAGGTTATTAATGAGTAGAAATAATTCTGCATTATACAAAGATAGCAATGAAGAATTTGATAATAATATTCACCTTATTGTGATAAATATTAGCGTGAATAACCATAACAAAAAAAAATTGTATTCGTTGAAGTGACATGTTGCATGTAGCATTGCAACTACAAGAAGTATTGCTAGCACATTGACAGCAAGTACGAATGATGAACTTGATGTTGAATTCTTAGTTTCTAATGATGCAAGGGTTATGTTAAAATCCAATCTTTGGATAGAAGTAGGTCTTGTAAATTGAGCTCTATGATATATCCAAAGCATAATATATGTAGTTGGGAGTGGTCCACCAAAACCACCAATATATGTAATGGTTGAATTTTATAATTACTTTGGAATACCGTTTGAAGGTAGAACTCCATGCACCATCCCAATTACACCAATACAAATGGGACGCACACACCAATTACCGTTATGGTTGGCATAAGCATTGACAATACATAAATTGTAAGGTTTAACTCTTTTCAAGGATACAATTGATATTGAACAAAGGGGATGTAGTGCCCACTTCCCTTTGACACTTTTTATTTTTATTGATTATGACATTGTTGACTAGACTCATGTATATCATTGTAATTTTTTTATTTACCATAATATTAGATGTTAGAGCATGGACTGTTGTTGACTTTGATTCATTTATGATGCATGTGGAATATTAGAGACTTTTTTCATTGATGTTGATATGTTGTTGACATGGTTATATTTATATATTTTGTTTAAACATGTGACATTTTGTCATATTGAGTAGACCTAAATAATTGAACTAATCTTGTGATCATATGGCTATTGATGAAATTGTAAATGATATCGTTACTTTCCTAGATGATGTTTTGATTCATATATAGATGATTGTGGAGTTATATTATATATTTATTTTGGATGTTCTGGTGCGGTTACGAGGCCAAAGGAGTTGTTATGTGTTTTGCAGGTAAACATGTCACAACAAACATTGGGGGGATTGGATACCAACCACATTGGAATGCTAGATGAATTCAACAAGGGTAACCATGGCAACATGTATTTTTGTGTGTGTGTGTGTGTTTGTTTGAATTGTTGTTAGGGGGTTTCCCATGGGGGGGATCACCTTCGAATGTGACCAAGGGATTATGTGTATTCTTTTATTTAGTTCCTTTGTTTAATCTTGGCATGTGTTTATTTAGTGATGTATTTCCCCTTTATTATCTATTAAAATTATGTCTAGATTTTGTGATTAATCATGTTGTTAAATAAATTAAAATGGGTCAAAAGAAATGCATTTATCGGAGTTGATGGCTATTGGTTTAAGTGTTATAAGTAATGTGTAAGTGAATTTGAGTGTGAGACACTCCACCTTCCTTTTGAAATTCGGATCTGTCCTTAGGGGCTGATTTTGGAGGCTTGTGGGACAAGTTAAACTTGTCCCACACCTCTTAATATATTGCACCAACCTTACCTATGGGTTGGGGAGTCAAAATTAGGCTTCATTATGTGTTTTGGGAAGACAAATTGTAAGTTTTTACTGCACCTTTTTACATTTAATTAATTTAAGTCCTTAAGGGGTGTGGGCTTGGATTGTGTATGTAAGTAGAATGTCATTTCTTCACCCACTTATTAATTGTGCTTTGGAGTTGAGATTTGACTTGTGACTTGGAGTTGAGGATGAGTGATGTGGCATCCTACATGGAGCCACCTCACCCTCCTCTCCCCCTTTTCTATTTATTCAAGTTCTTTTGCTTGTTTGGGGGTTACTTCATTGGGTTTTTTGTGCTCTTACAATTGGAGAGAGTTGGAGACTTTTGGAATGCTTGTGGATTGATTGGATTTTTTGGACTGTTTTTGAAAAAAAATTTGTTGTTGAACTTTTGAGACCAACTCTATCATGGAGAGGTAGGAGTTTGACTCTTATAAAAAAATCTTTCTTTCCTATATTATGCATATGTGAATGTTTTTGAATGTATTGGTATGTTTGTTGGTTGGTTGGGTAGATTTCCTAGGTGTGGTGTAGGAGAAGACTATGGGGATCTTTGTGGGGAGGCATAAGAGTTGTGGGGAGGCATAAGAGTTATTTGTGGAGGGAGTTTGGGTTGGGTGTTCCACCTTGGAAAATAAATAGCTTGCATTTCTTACTTTTGGGGGAGGCATAAGAGAATGGGGAGGCATAAGAGGTACTTTATAAGGGATTTGTGGAGATGAATTTATTGCCAGGTTTTAAGGTGGAAACCCATTCCCCATGGGGAGGTATAAGCATATTCCCCCATAGATCTTGCTCTTTTGTCCTTTGTATGATGAGGCCTTGTATATTTTTTTGTTGCCCTTCCTGGGACTGAAACTGCATTATTTTGCACTATGTTATGTTTGTGAAATCTGATTTGGTAGTTGTGGAAGTCTGTTTTTTTCCATGAGTTTAATCCATCCTTCATTGTAATGTGGTTGGAGCTTCGGGGGCCAATGAGGAGGAAGGCCTATCCTCTTCATTAGAATTCTTGGTTGGGTGGAGAGCATTGCCTCTCCTTCCTTTTATTTGTTGTGATCAAATTGGAAGCAAGGTGGATCTCTTTGGTTGCTGATTTTGGAGCTGTGTTGAAGACCAAATTTGAAGTTCTCTGTAGCTCTTCCTTAGTGTAACGTTTTTACCTCTTTAAGTGGATGACATTGTAATATTATTTTGGTAAAAAAACCTGCTTTGTTTTGGATATGAAAGTTACATTTAAATGGAACAAAATGAAGAAAAATCTATTTTATAAATTGTAAATTTGGTGAACAGAAAGGAAGTTGTAAAAAAAAGTTTTCAGTTTAATAGAGGTTATTTCATTTTCTATAAGATGGTATTGTTCTTGTTTGAAATCCGTTGTTTGTTAGTAAACTCTCTATTGAAAGTTGGAAATGTCTGTGTTAAAATTATTGCATTCCTCTGGGTTAATTGAAAAGCTTGTTTTGAAAAAAACAATTACACTACCTTCATGTTTTCCAAGCATTGTTATAGGAAAAATAACTAGATTTATAATATTGGAATGGAATAAACTAAAATATTTAAGTATGGCCAATGAAGTAGATTAATTCTAGTTTCAATTTTGTGAAGTTTCTTTTATACTACTGTAACTTGCAATAAACATCAGAAAATGTTCAGAATTCCCCTGCAACAATGGAAGAAAAAAATAAATGTTAATATAAGTTAAGGATGATCAAAACACATCCCAAAATAGTTGTACTACTCTAGACATCTATACAGAATTCCATTAATCGAGCTAAAGGCAGAAAGATGTATTTACAGAGTAAGGACTTAAATCCAACTTGAAATCTCAATCTTAATCAATTAATCCCTGCAATTCTCCCTAAATTCTTCCAAGTGTGTTTCTCCATGCCTATTGGGCATGTGAGGAAGGGGTAATGGAGAATTGATTCAATATTTAGAAGTTGTAAAAAGTTCAACTCACATGTTGGGGCAGGAAATACATTTTCTTTAAATTCATCCATCTAAGTTCATATAAAGTAAAATTTTATGATTGTTCTGCAAATAGGAGGTTGATACCTTTCCAAAAAGTCCTCATTTTCCCAAATCTGAGTTCCCAGTCAAAAGTTATGGCCGTTTGAAGTTTTTCTTTATCTCTGTTTCAAAATAAAAATTCTAAGTTAAAAAAAATTCAGTTCTTCCTCCGCAGCCCTGCAGACTTCCTGCGGATCCGCGGGCCCCACACCCTCAAATTTTTTCAATTTTTTAAAATTGGTAAAAATTCCTAATCTTCCCCGCTGGCCCGCCTCCCGCGTGTCACTATTGGTTTGACATGTGGCTTCCTTAGGTGAAGGCAGAGGCGCGGAGTGTTTTTAACCTTTAAACCCTTTTTTCCAAAAATAATAAAATTCTTAAGTCTCCCTGATGGCCTTCCTTTCTGTGTGTCATTGTGGGCTTTACACGTGGCATCTTTAGGCGTCGGCAGAAGTACGGGTTATTTTTAATTCTTAACGCTTTTTCTTCAAAAGTCTTAAATTCCAAAGTTCCCCTATCAGCCCACCTTCCCGCGTGTCACTGTTTTTCTGAAACGTGGCATCTTTAGGCATCGGCGGAGGCACATATTTTTTTAACCATTAACACTTTTTCTTCAAAAAAAATTAAATTTCTAAGTTTTCCCGCTAGTCTGTTTCCCGGCTTGAATATTTGGGCTTGACATGTGGCCTTCCTAGGCGTTAGGCGGAGGTGTGGATCATTTTTAAAAAAATTTACTTTTTAACAAAAATTTCAAAAATCCTAAATGCCTCCAGTGACCTGCCTTCCCATTAAGTCAGATTTTTTTGGACACGTGTCCCTTGCGGACCTTAGGGTTAATTTTCTCCTTTTGGCGTGAAGCCGCCGCGGGCGCGTGGGTGCACGGGGGTAAATTGCGCTTTTTTCCCAAAATGGAAAAGTGCCAAGTTTCTTCCCCCCATTCCACCGGCCCGTGGTATCCTTCGGGAAAAATTTCTTCCCTAGGCATGCAGGCCCGCTTCTGGGAAAAATTTCATCCCAAGGCCCGCTTCTGGGAAAAATTTCATCCTAAGGCCTGCCGGCCCATAACTTGGAAAATATGAGGAGTTAGGAGGACTTCTTTATATCATTGGAAAGGGGAAGAAATTTCCTATCTAATGGTAATGTTTTCAGAAATTTTAAAGTAATTTAATTATTAAAAAAATTAGGTTAAAGTTCAAAGCTGATTTTGTGAGTGAGTAAGTGAGAGATTACCCCCTTTTTAATCTAAATGTTTATTCTACCCCATGTATTAGACCTTGTTAGTTGTTTTGAAATTGTGGGATTAAATATCTTGGGTATTTAATTATTTTGGACTTTGACCCTCTAAAATTTGATTAAGTAATATTTAACTGAGGTTAATTTAATCTCTCTTAGTAAATTACAACCTAAGGAAAATTTAACTATGCTTGGATTAATTTTACTCAGTAATTTGAAATATGGATTCAATATTTTTATTAACAGGAAAATTGAATTATTGAATATTTTTTCCTTGGAAAACCTTCCTGGGTCAACTGTAGTTTCGAAGCCTATTGTGGACGCCTTGCAAAAAAAAGAGAGAAAATTATTCCATAATTTTCCTAAACTAAACCTAGGTTATTCTTTGGTATCGAGTGGAAGTTTTAGCGGGCATTACAGGGGAACAATGGGGTTGACATTTTTGGTTATCTATCCAGTAAATTCATTACAAAGTCTAAGAATATTTCTTCCATTTACGTATGAGTAGTATGAAAGGATGAAGAAGGTTAAACAACTTTCGAAACGGAAGGTAGAGAAAGAAATACTTAAGTCCTTGGAATATAATTAATGTCCCCTTTGTAACACACTTTTCATTCTATGATTTTTTTTATTTCGTGTGATGTAAATTTCAGATTTTGATTTGTATGAAATAATACTTTTTTTTTAGCATGATAATATGGTTACTAATAAAATCCATAAGAACTTCATGTATTATAGACCTACAATTGTTATTACTCATACTTATTCTCTTAAGAGAGATGGTTCCCTCTCTAAATTTGTCTATGATTTTCCTTATAAGATATTTGAGTCTAAATGAATATTAGAAAATAATATTAGAAAATATTATTAAATTTCTATCTTTCTATCGGAATTTTGATAGATCATCTTGGATATTATTAGTTTTAATTAGTAGAGAATATACCTTAAGGTGGCTCAATCAAATTCATTAGGCACTCTTATGACTCATGGTTAATATATATTGCTGGTAGACAATATACCTTAAGGTAGTTCAATCAAATTCATTACGCACTCTTATGACTCAAGGAAATATTAAATATATAGGGGGTAAAATTCTATCTTAGGTTCTTAATATTCTATAGAAAGAATCGTTGGTTTCGCCAATGACTTAAGACTCATATTATTAATAGTAAGGATCCCCACCCACATATTTCATTGGTAAGATGTTCAAAAATTTGAATAAGTCAGCATAAGTCACCAATTTGATTAGTTTTCATCAAGGTCTTTCATGCACGAACTAAATTTTGTATTTCTTTTTCTGACTTTATTGTTGGTATCCTTTTATGTATAATACAAATCTCGCGGTTGCTACTAACATACCTATATTATAGAAATATATGTAAAATATGTCAAGAAGTATAAGCACTTATACCTCTCAACATATTTTACATATATTTATATAATATAAATATACTAATTAGTAATACATTTAATATTTTATACTTGGAGATAATTTTATCGTCTACGTCCCTATAATGTGTAATAAAGCAAGGGATCATCAACTAGCAGTGGTGTTCTTTCTCTGTTAATGTTTTATTTCAACATAACGAACTTCCCATAGGTTACATATGGATTATCCAATTTATTATTCTACTTGTTGGGTCAAAATAAGAGACAATGGTACATGGTTGAAATTCACTTAAAATTTCATATTAAGAGCTAACTATAAATTTTGTTATTTTGTCTTTGCATAAAGCATAGTGTAATTTCTGTCATACTTTGAAATGTTCTATTCAAATTCTTTACTAATTATTTGTTGGGCGTATGGCTCTGACTAATTCTAAATGGTTCACTCTTTAGGTATCATAGGTTTAAGGGGCAGCTTAATAATAAATTTTAGGTTGTCCTGTATATAGCCAAGGTGGGAAGGTCAACCATGCACAAATAATGACGGTCATGTTATTGAAGAATATGTAACCATCATCCACTAAACCTGCATGGCTACATGCACATAAAACACAAGAAAATGTTGTAGAATTTGGCTTGACATCTATCAATTGCATTTTCAAAAAATATATTTCATTCATAGCCTGCAATCATTTTTTTCCATTAAAAAACATCTCTTCGAGGATGTAACATTAGCTTAAAACAACCCACTTGAGAACCAAGAACAACCTAGGATTAGTTAGAAAATTATGAAATAATTGTTTTTTATTAAGAGTGTCAACCACTAGATTACAAAGAAATAGTTGTTACAAGCATGTTTTAAGACCGGTTATAATTAATAACTTAACATTTTCCCATTACAACAATTATTAAAGAATCCTCTCTCTAACTAGCTTAAAATATTCAACCTGATTTTTATCAAAATTAATGCACTGAAAACTTCCCAAAAACATTCCCATAAAATAGAAAATTTCCTCACCTTTCCAGTGATATAAAGAAGTCCTCCTAACTTATCATATTTTCAAGTTATGGGCCGACGGACCTTGGGATGCAAATTTTCCCAAGAATGGGCCTGCGGGCCTGGGGAGGAAAATTTTCCCAAGGGCGGTCCCGGGCCGTGGGGAGAAATTTTACCCAAAGGAGGATTTTCCAGAACGGGGAGCAGAAGTGGAAATTGCCTTTTCCCATGCAAGCCCAAAGTTGGCACATGTGGGGATTTCAGAACTTTAGCGCTGGGAATTCAGGTTCGGAGAAATTTAATAAATTTACCTTTTTTTGGTCGAAAAGTGCTAAGGGATCAAAACGATCCATGGCTCCGCTGACGCCCAAGGAGCCATGTGTCAAGCCTTGATTCATGCACGGAAAATGGTCTTGTGGGGAAACATGGAAAGTTTGGGCTTTTGGGTAAAAAAAAATTTCAAGGGTGAAAATTAACCCGCCCCTGCACGCGACGACAAACAATGCCACGTGTCAGGGTTTCATTGGCTGTGCTTCGGCGGGCCGTCAGGACAACTTAGAAAATTTTGACTTTAAAGAGGAAAATAGTAAAAGGGTTAAAACACTCCATGCCTCCACTGACGCCTAAGGTTACCACATGTTAGCCAATCATTGGTTGTGGGTGGCGGGGCGGTGGACAAACTTTAGGATTTTCACCCAAAAATTTGTAAACTAGTTAATTTTAGAAAATTCAACCGCTCCTCTGCCGTCGCCTCATGATGACACATGTCATCCATTCATTGGCTGCAGAGTGGCGGGCCAGCGGAGAAAATTTAGGAAATTTTGCCAAAGGGATTTAAAAGGCTAAGTTGAAAGCGCAGGGTTGCGCACCCGCGAAAATGCTTTTCCAAGGCAAGATTGGGGATGCGGGGCCACGGAGAATTTAAGTAAATTTTTCCAAGGTCAAAAAAAGGTTAAGTTAACGTTTGTGGTCCCGCACGCCTGTGGAAATGATTTGCACATGTGAAGGGTGGAGTAGCGGCACCACGGGGAAAACTTTCCAAATTTTCCATTTTCGAACTTAGGTTATTTTTTCACAAAAAAAGAGGTTTTCGTGTTGGCGGAGCGGCGGGAGGCTTCATGAATTTAGCGCTTTCTGGGAAAAAAGTGCCTGCCCAAGGAAAAATTTCCCAAAAATTTTTTATTCATTTAAAATTGACAGTTGGATTATTTTTTGAAGCCAAAATGAAGTAAGACTTCAGAAGGCCATAAATTTTGATTAGGAACTCAGTTTTTGGCAAATGAGGACTTTTTGGAATGGTATCAACATCCTCTTTGTACAAAAACCTTAAGATTTCAATTTTAATAAATTTTAATGGGTCAATTTTGGGAAAATGTTTTTCTGTCAATTAAAAAGTGAATTGGTAATTTTTAACTTTAAAATTTTGTTCAAATTTTCCATTAAATCTATCTCAACATGCCAGAAAGGCATGGAGGATTTCACTTGGAAGGTTGTAGGATAGATTTACAAGGTTAAAATGTGTGATTTATTTAAATTTTGAATTTACCAATTTTTATACAGCAAAATGCCTGTAATTTTGCCTTTGTTTGATTTGAAAGGTTCTTTAAGAAATTTTTAAAGAGTTTTAGTTGCTTTGGGGTCGTTTTTACCTTAAAAATACAATTTTAATGTTTAATTCCATTTTTTCTTTTAGATGTCGCAGGGTCATTTTGTTCTTTTGATAAAAAGTTTGTAAAGTTCACAGTGAAGTAAAAAACATGAAGTTTATACATTTCAAAAATAGAGATTAATCTATCTCTTTTTCCATACTATAAAACATTGACTTAATTCCATGTTAGTAATCTTTATATTCCATCTTCCTTCAATTCAAAACATAAAAAAAATATAGTTTCTATTTTTCAAATCAAACACTTCAAACAAAACAGATTAATACATTTCCCTCTTATGTATTCCATTTTTCAACTTTCCAAACAAATATTTCAAAATACATTCAACAATCAGATTTCAATACCTAATAATGCCATTTGAGAAAAGTAATACAATATTTTATTGATTCAAAAGGATATCTTTACAACTTCTTTCTTCCATTCCTCGAATACAACATACAGACTACAATTCCTTTCAAATTCTTTCAAAAATAGAAAACAAAGTATATTTATTTCATATTTCAAATTACACTTTCATAGCCAATATAGAACATATTTCCATCACAAAATGTATTACATTTTCATCCTCTTTAAGTGGGAAAACGTTTTACAAAATAAGTAATCTCAACAAGGACTTTCAAATCTATCTTTTTCCTCTGCTCCAGAACAACAAACACGCAGGTTCGTCATTCTCCAATTTTGATCACAACAAAGGCAAGGGAAAGGCAATGCTCTCCACCCAGCTAAGACATCAAATGAAAAGGAGAATTGCACATAAGCAATAGAAGATGTGTTTCAACTCATGGCAACAAAGGCTTCCACAACACACAAGTAGAATTTCACATTTAAAACATAGTCTAAAATAGAATGTAGTTTACAACCACATTAACTCATAACAAACAAAACTCAAGGCTTCATCATGCAAGGCAAAGGAGCAAAGAAACTATGGGGGATGCTATTTATGCCTCCCAAAGTGGAAATGGGTATCACCACCTTATTACAAACTACCAAAATATATCATTTCAAAAACCTGACATGCCCTTATGCCTCCCCCAAGTACCCCTTGTGCCTCCCCAACCTCTTATGGAACCCCATAATGAGTAAAGAAATACAAGCTATTTATTTTTAAGGTGGAACCCAAATCCCAACTCCCTCCACACTTATGCCTCCCACAAAAATTCCCCATAGCCTTCTCCTAAACTATTCCTAGGCCATCTACCCAAACATCCCACACACATGCCAAAACATTCACAACAATAACATTTACATAAATAAAAGAAGAGAATTTCAAGAGCCAAGCTCTTACCTCTTCGTGATGGAGTCGTTCCAAGTTCCAAACAACTGTTGTTTCCAATGCAAGTAGCCCAAAATATCAACAAAGCACAAGCCTTCAAAAATCTTCAAACCTTTCCAAAAAAAAGAGATCCCAACAACAAAAAGAGTTCGCCCCAAAATGAAGTATGCAAAAGTGAAGTAACCTAAAACAAGGCAAGAAATTTGAGTTTTATAAAAGAGGGAAGAGAAGAGGATGATGTGGATCTATGTAGGATGTCATATCACACATCCTTAAACCCAACACAAAAGTCAACTTCATTCTCCAATGCATAATAAATAGGTGGGTGAATAATATGACAGTTTTACTTACACACTCAAAGAATCCCACAC
Organism: Taxus chinensis; assembly: GCA_019776745.2. NCBI lineage: Eukaryota > Viridiplantae > Streptophyta > Pinopsida > Cupressales > Taxaceae > Taxus > Taxus chinensis. Next base: position 673,758,158 of record CM034146.1, read on the forward strand.
CCTATAAGGACTGAAATTAAAACATGTAATAAAAGTGTAATTAAAACTTACAACTAGTCATTTCAAAATGCATAATGAAGTTATCAATTTAACCCTGCAAGCATAGGTATGGTTGGTAAATAATTTTAAAAGGTATGGGACAAAAACGCAGAGGTTTACCCCAAAAACCTAATCTAACTACCAAGGAGACAGGGAGAGAGAAATGCATGAAAAATAAACCTAAGCTAAGGAGGTGATGCACCAAGGAATGAAGAACATATGTTTTGCCAATTAAACACATACCACAGAAATGCAATGCAATATCATGCACAGATAAACATATTCATAGTGAAAGATCAGGAGGACGCAAAATGAAACACATAGAGGGTTGAGAAACATCCATAGTCATGCATTTATTTGCTCCGAAGGTTGATACAATACACTGCAAAAAATGCCCAGAGGCAAAGGTGCATTACAGTTTCAAATGGGAGGTTTGAGCTCCACAACTGCACCTGCCAAAGAGAAGAAGGGAGGAGGCACAAAACAAAAATGTTCGACCCTTTTTAAAACAGCCTCTCCTTACATTATATAGGAAGAAAAGATGAGAGAGGAGAAGAATTCGCCCCCCCTTTTCCCAACCACCTCCAAAACTACATTCAATTCTTCAACAACCATGGTGGCAGATGAGATCCCCAACGCCTGTCGGGTTCGGAACTCCCTCGTGCATTTGCATCGGGCTTGGAAACTGGCTCGACATGCTTCCTTTTCATGCTCTTCCGACGTGTTTTTCCCGATTTTCTTTTGCGTCGGGTTTTGGTGACCCGAAAACATATTTTCTTGTGTCGGGTTCTTTAGAGCTCCCGACATGCTTTTTGACCATGCGAACCCGACTTGTTTTCCCACCCCGGAAACCTGATTTCCTTGTGCGTCGGATTTTTTAACCCTTCCGGCATGTCCTTTCGTGTCGGGTTTTGGAGACCCCCTGACACATTTCTCCTTTGTCTGGTTTGGAAGAAACCCCGACATGTTTTCTTTTGCTGTTCGCTTGACTTGTAAACCCACGTTTGCATTCGCGTCATTTTTTTTCGGCCTTCGCGACATGTTCCAGCGTCGGGATTCGGAGGCCCACATACATGTTTTCCTTTACTGTCAGGATCTCTGCCCCTCCGACATGTTTCCTTCCGCGCCCTGTTCCTCTGCCACGCTTTTCCGCCACCTTCGCCCGACTCCTCCGCCCGCGATTTGCCCTGGCATCGGGCCGGAGAGAAAAAAAAATATACAACAATTTGGCGACTCAGCGGGGTCATCTGCCTGCTAGATGAAGATACCAGTTGCCTGAAGCATCCATTGGGCATGGAGTCATAAGTAAGCCTGAAACTGATATGAAATTTGAAACTTCCCTCTGAACCGCTTGAAACCCATTGAACTTGGAGTTGTTCTTCACCAAAATGCCGCTGAAATGAACTGTGCTAGAGAAAAACCAGCAACACCAAAAACTATGTACAGAACTAAAAATCATACATGCTCCAAATGAAACATGCAGAGTGTGCACAAGCACTTCTTCTGCTGAAAGAAAACCTACCTACTCTACTCTTACTGGAAGCAAAGGCAAGCTAAACAAACCCTGCAACTGGTTGTGTAAAATAGCTTCCTTTCTTCAAAATGGGTAGCCATGCAATCGATTTGGCACTGATCACGGCTGTTTGGATGAGTGGGAAATCAACAAGAAGCTGGTCTTCCACCCAAATCATCAAGGTGTCAGCTGAAAACAAATCCAATACCTCTTTTAGTTGTTCTGCATTTGGATTGAAAAGGTATGGCAGCTGATTCTTGGTACTCTGTAACTCACCCTCATGCTCAGAAGCAAGCATGACCGGTTGTGGCTTCTCCTTTGGCTCGAATGAAGCCAAATACCTGATTAGGCAAGGTCTGATCCATTTGATATGCCCATAGCTCTGATTTTCAACTTCAAAAATGGAGTTCTCTTGCAGACCCTCCGAGACGGATGACGTGGAAGAAATGGTGGAATCCTTCTGTCCTTTCTCTTCCTCCAATGAAGGACATGGAAGATTAAAATCTTCCAATTTTGATTCCAAAGAGCTGCTATAAGATGCGGGCTGCTGCAAATGAATGCTCTCCTTCATGACAGCATGCTCTGGTGTTTGGAATGTGGAAGATGAAAGAGAGAATGGTGAAAACTCAACCGGCTCTTCTCCATCAAAACACTCCTCCAAATCTGACAGGTAAACTGCCTCATTGCTATCCCGCTGTTCATGTTCAACTTCCTCCATGGTGTCCTCTGGATCTGCAACTTGACCACCATGGTTTCCTTCACTCTCCAATATTGAGTTTGAGAGATCAAGCTCCTCTTCAGTACTAGAACTCGGGAGAGGTGAAGTAGAAAGAAGAACTGAAGGTTCTCCCGTACCCTGCTTTGTGCTCAAAGCCCTTGGATCTGCACTTTTCTCCTCCGCAACTGGGATGTGCTCCTCTTCTTTTGCCTTTGGAGCAAATTCTCCCTCCTCTATTACTTGAAGGAAATCTTGCTCTTGAATGAGCTCCTCCTCCAGCATGAAGTTCGTCAAGTCAAACTCTTCGATCTGCTGCTCTAGAGGACAAGTTGGGACTGCAAGATCTCCTTCTTCTACTGCAACAAAATCAGTCCTGACCACCATTTGTTCTCCAACCCCAACCTCTTCTGTAGGCCTAACCATCAAGGGGATCTTTTTCATCCCAAATCTAAGAGCCCAACTCTTCAGACTTTGAATTTCTTCCTCTTTGTTGGCACTCTCTTTTTGCTGTGGTTTCCTTGGCTGGGCATTCTGATTTTCATCCTCCCAACATGGATTAGGGGATGTAATAGGAGGGATAGGTTGAAACTCAACTGATTTGACAATTTTGTGTGGTGGTGGAGGCGGTGAAACCTCTTGTTTCTTTGGAGTGGAAGGTACTTCATTTAGCTCTTGTGGAAGGGGTTTGAATTTGGAAGAGAAGAGGGCAGAAAAACTGAGATGGGATGGAGAGACTAGGGGGTAGAGGGATGGATTCAACATTTAGGGCAGCAGATGGTGAGTTTAAAACTTGACACTGCTGAAATGATATAGATTGAGAAGGAGGAAAAGAAAGAGTATGAGGTGGTGTGCTTACCCATTGACAAGGTTGCAGAATACTTCTCTCATACACCTCTATTCCTTCAATCCACCTTGTAAGTAATGGCAGTGTTGCAATCATGAAGTCTAACTTCTCTTGAGAGCTGTAATGCCTTGGAAAAGGTCCCACCCATGGACAAGGTGCTCTGCAACCAATTCCAAATGCTTTCATTTGTGCCTGAGCCCTAGATTGCACCATGTTCACCTCCATCTTTTGGATTTTCTCCAGCAGATCTGCATTTTCTTCTTCATTGTCTTCATTGCATGCGTACCCTTGCTCTTGGAAAGCTCCATAGCCAAACTGATTTTGGCATTGCTGCTCATATGGGTATGCATGTTGATCCTGAACTTGACCAAAATGCTGATTTGGAGGATTTGTAAAACATGTTGGAGGTGTGATATATTGTTGCTGTTGATGTGGATTCCATGATGGAAATGAAGTCATGGTTGCAAAACTTCATGGAATGGAAAAGAATGAAAGAGATGGAAAGAAAGATGGGCGGAATTGGATGGGAACGGGTCTGTAACTCAGAGAAATGGGTTGTTGATCAGGTGGAGTCGCCAGATGTGTTTTTTGAAAATGCCTCTAAAAGGCTGGATGTTGCCAAGTTACACACCAAACTTGACAATATCGAAATCAAGATTTAAAATTTGAAAGACCCGGAGGAATGCAATCTTCAGTTCGGAACTCATGTCATGTTGTGCAGCTGTGGATTCCCGAAAAGCACAGTCGGAACTCAGGTCATGCGATGCAACTCACAAAACCCGAATTGCTATGTGTCGGAACTTGGAACATGTCCGACATCCCTCAAAACCCGATTTCCTTTGCTGTCGGGAATAGGACCATGTAATGCATCCTCTAAAACCTGATTTGCTGCTTTGATGTTGTCGGGTCCCGAAAACCCGAAATCACTAAAAACCCGAAATTTTGAAAATCAAAATATCAAAAAACTAAAGATACCATTTTGAAGATTACAGTCGGATCTACCAACTGGTGAAATTTTGACCTGTTTTGAGCAAGATAAACCCTTGAAAAATGATTTCGGAGTTCAGGCTAGGAGGTGCAAAATCCGAAATTTGTAAAAACTTGTAAATTTTTAGTGCAAATTTCATGAAAACTCCTTCAAATTTTGCTGGAATGACCTCTTGGTCCCACCGGGTGTGCCAAAACTGTTGGTGTCGAATCACAGCACCCCTGGGACTCCACAATGCGATCGTTTGAGACTCCCAGTGTGATTGCACAACATGGAGCTTTTCCCAAGTGTGGGACCTCGCGAAATCGGAAAAGCTCTCCGGATGAAGGCCGGCTCCTATTCCTCTATTCAGATGCACCAATAAAACGCAGAGGTTTACCCCAAAAACCTAATCTAACTACCAAGGAGACAGGGAGAGAGAAATGCATGAAAAATAAACCTAAGCTAAGGAGGTGATGCACCGAGGAATGAAGAGCATATGTTTTGCCAATTAAACACAGACCACAGAAATGCAATGCAATATCATGCACAGATAAACATATTCACAATGAAATATCAGGAGGACGCAAAATGAAACACATAGAGGGTTGAGAAACATCCACAGTCACGCATTTATTTGCTCCGAAGGTTGATACAATACACTGCAAAAAATGCCCAGAGGCAAAGGTGCATTACAGTTTCAAATGGGAGGTTTGAGCTCCACAACTCCACCTGCCAAAGAGAAGAAGGGAGGAGGCACAAAACAAAAATGTTCGACCCTTTTTAAAACAGCCTCTCCTTACATTATATAGGAAGAAAAGATGAGAGAGGAGAAGAATTCACCCCCCCCTTTTCCCAGCCACCTCCAAAACTGCATTCAATTCTTCAACAACCATGGTGGCAGATGAGATCCCCAATGCCTGTCGGGTTCGGAACTCCGTCGTGCATTTGCATCGGGCTTGGAAACTGGCTCGACATGCTTCCTTTTCATGCTGTTCCGACGTGTTTTCCCGATTTGCTTTTGCGTCGGGTTTTGGCGACCTGAAAACATATTTTCTCATGTCGGGTTCTTTAGAGCTCCCGACATGCTTTTTGACCATGCGAACCCGACTTGTTTTCCCGCCCCGGAAACCCGATTTCCTTGTGCGTCGGATTTTTTAACCCTTCCGGCATGTCCTTTGGTGTCGGGTTTTG